>JAJOZX010000740.1:815000-922500 GCA_023014485.1 Bathynomus jamesi | reverse complement strand
TCTTAACTTTTCTTTCTCTATTTTATTATTATTATTATTATTATTATTATTATTATTATTGTGATTGTAGGAGTATTTATATTTTTTTCATTTGAACGACCCATCTGAAGTGGTCAATAAAGGGATTTTCCAAATTCAAATTTGTTTGTTAGTGAGGTAAATCTAATTTGTTGACGAACTCAATGCCGTAAAATCGTTAAGAGTATACTGTAAATAATTTAATCACGAGTGACTATAACACGTTCAAATTATAATAAAACGAATAGATTCAATAATAAAATTTGAATATAAAAACACAATAAATAAATTACTCACAATTTGTAGGTGTAAATTTTAAAAGTTTCACGAATGGATCCTGTAAATAGGAAAAGCACGATGGCTGGGCAACCTTCTGTAACCTTGGTTTTGCTTCCGCCCGAATTGTTCATTCTGACGAAGGTCAGGCTCGTTGACCCACCTTAAACCGAACCACGAAGCAGGACCAACCACGGGTGGTCAGAAATTACGAAGTCCTCGCCCGCACTCCATCTCAGCGTCTTAACCACTAGATTACCCAGAGTAGGAAGGATGAACAGCTGAGTGAGCTGCGCGCCGCCTGACGTCGCCGGAAATCGAACCTGGGTCCAGTGGATTCGTAGTCAGCGATGCTAACTACTACACCACCGAGGCGCATATATATATATATATATATAGAGTCTAGGACAACTGGCCGCGGCCAACTAGCCGCAGCCCAACTCACCACGGCCAACTCGCCGTAGCCAACTGGCCGCAGATATAGGGAATAAGACAACTCGCCGTGATATAGAATTTTTTTTTTTTTTTATGAAAATTGTGTGTAATAAAACAAGTGTGTTAAAATTGCTTTATGAAAGTATTTTATTGGAGTAAAAAAAATAAAATAAGGGTAAAAATGCAAATATCTCTGAAAAGTTATGGGCAATTCCCCTAAGGTATTCAACAAAATTTCGACTGTCAAATTTACTGACAATTGATTTTATCCTTGCATCTGCTTCTCTGAATTTTTTTAACTTGACTGGAGGATTTTGCCCTGCAATCAGCTGCTCGTAATATAGATCTCTTCCTCGTTGAACTTTTTTCAAACCATCAATAAATTTCCAAATCGTAGGATGTTGCATTCCAAGTTCATTTTGCAGTCTTCGGTGCGCAGCTTCTGCGTGATTGTTAGTCCTGTCTTCGTCATTCAAGCAGCGTTGATAAACATTCCACATTTCCTGTGGAAATACACACGCATATATACATATATATATACATATATATATATATATATATACTAGCGGAGCGACCCGGCGTTGCCGGTGGATGTTGAACGCTATATATATATATGTGTGTGTGTGTGTACACACAGTATATGCCCGGTTAGGTCAACTGAATGCCCGATTAGATTAATTGAATACCTGGGTACGTTAATTGAATGCCCGATTAGGTTAATTGTACGTCCTTGACGATTTGTTATGTTGAGTCGTGATATTTTCGTTAAAGCTAACGAAAATATCACGACCTAACCTAACCAATCGTCAAGGCGTACGGTTGACCTAACCGGGCATTCAACACCCAGGTGCACAGCCTCTAAAATTATATTTAGAATAAAAATTTAAAATTATAAAATTATAAATTATAAAATCTGGCCACCGCGGCCAGTTGGCTACGGCGAGTTGGCCGTGGTGAGTTGGGCTGCGGCTACTTGGCCGCGGCCAGTTGTCCCATTCCCATATATATATATATATATATATATATATATATATATATATATATATATTATATATATTTACGAGTGTATATACAGTATATGGAGTGTCACGTTTCTGAAGAAATGTAAAGAGAGTATTGCCAAGTCGCTATACTTACTAAGGAGAAAATCACTCAACACTGGACAAATTCCACTTTCATTAAAGAACGCGAACATTGCCCCCTTATTTAAAGGTGGCAACAGAGCAATACCTAAGAATTATCGGCCAGACTGTAGTTTTCACCTCCACCTTATAAAGTGCTTTGAACGTATAATTGAAGGCAAAACTATTTACTACCTACAAGAAAAGAATTTATACATCCCAAATCAAAATAGCTTCATGGCTGGAAGAACATGCCTATCACAGCTATCAGACTACCAGGAGAAAACATTGGAAACACTCTGTCGAGGACAAAACATAGATGTAATATATACTGACTTTGTTAAAGCCTTCGAAAAATGTGACCATGGAATTATAGCACACAAACTTAAGAATACAGGAATTACTAGAAAGCTAGGAAGATGGATATTTAATTTATGACTCAAAGAACACAAAGAGTGGTGGTAAATGGAGTTAAATCTGAAGTCTCAGAAGTCATGAGCTCTATCCCACAAGGTACAGTATTACCTCCCTTGCTGTTCATAATAGTGATTGCAGACATTGTTGCAGATGTTAATGACAGAAAAATTACAAAATGACATTGAAACAATATTCAAGTGGGCAGAAGACAACAATATGAAATTCAACGACGAAAAATTCGAACTTCTAAGATATGATAATAACAAGGTGCTTCAGAATAAGGGGTACAAGACTCTGCAAGCCAAACAGATAACAGCAAATATACAAGTCAGGGATCTTGGAGTAATAATGTTGTCGGATGCAGAATTCAGAGAGCACTATAATATCCAAATTACAACAGCTAGAAAAATAATGGGAATCATCTGGAGGACCTTCCGCAGCAATAAAGCAAACATCATGCTCAAATTGTGGAAGAGCCTAGTCCTATCGTTAATTCAGTATTGCTCAGTACTCACAAGTCCATACAGAAAAAGAGACATTGTGAATATTGAAGCCATGCAAAGGATTTTTACGTCTAAGATAGAGGAAACGAAAGGTGAAGATTATTGGTCTCGATTAAATCCCTGAAACTTTACTTTCTGAAAAGAAGACGCGACCGGTACACAATAATATATGTTCGTATATAGAAAATACTTGAAGGCTTTGTCCCTAACCTTAGAAATGAAATAGAAAAAAAAAATTAAAAATTAAAAAATTAAAAAAAAAAAATTTAAACAAAAAATAAATTTTAAATTTAAAATTAAGAAATTTTTTAAAAAATTTAAAAAAATGTAAAAAAAATGAAAAAGGATTCATCCTCGCCTTCCTTCATGAGACAAAACAGACAAAAACAAACAAACAAACAAACATTCGAGTAGGAAAAAAGGCACTTTTTACGCAGCGTTTCGACGCGTTCCGGCGTGTTCGTTTGCCCCGCTAGTTTTAGCTGCAGGGGGAGCAACATTTCCACTCATCAGACTGATATTCTGTGTGTATATATATATATATATATATATATATATATATATATATAATATATATATATATATATAATGTTAATATCCGTACCATCAATTTAAAATATGGTATCGAGTTCCGCAACGGCTTATTTATATATTTACTGAGGCGTCCTACCACCATGTTTTATCCACGATAAATATATACATCGTATATGGCATAGAAATACGCAATAAAGGGGTAAAAACATAGCGAACGATAAACGACAACACTCGTAAAAGATTAGTTGGCCTGACCGAGGCACACCTCAGGGCTATAAATACAATGCTTAAACTAATCTAGGACTGCATCATCATTAGGTTTTCACCTCATCTATAGTTCATATTTTAAAAACTGTTTACATCATTAACTCACCTATTAATCATTTAATGTTTGCAAAGTTAGTGTATATATATATATATATATACATATATATTATATATACATATATATATATATATATATACTGTATATAAATGAATAAAGATTTTGATAATCTCAATGTCTAAAACATTTTGACTGCAGAAATGTAGCGGCACTCACGGTATTGCTCTCAAATTAGCGGGTAAGCACCTTAATTCTGCTGAAACTAAACGTATGTCATTCAGACGTATAGTTAATTTGTGGGGTGGAATGTCACTAACGTATTTCAAAGTAATTCAATCGGCTCATTTTAAAGAGGCCAGCTGCTTACTTTGTCTTAAATCCCCGTTAGAAACATTTATACCGCATAAGAGTATTGTCGAATTTCACTCGGAACCAGATCTCTTTAGTCATAAATTTTCGCTTTATTTTTAAAGTTCACTATTTCCTCCCAATCTCTCTCCCATGCTATGCTTTAAAACTTTTATCTACCTTTTTTAGTTTTCTTACATCTTTTATCAGAGCTTCCTAAACAGACATTCTCGTATGAGCCATCCTGACTGCTGTTGTTTGTAGCCTTTTGTATCCACTGCTATATTACATATTCTTATCATTTGTTTTCGTTTGTGCAATAACCTCAGTAAAATAACGACAGTGAAATGAACTAGAAGATTTCAACACTCACACATCGGTACATGTATAGGCTTCAACTGAAATTTGACTATGAGAAGATAAGTAGCCATCTTATTCATGTAGACCTATTTTAACTTTTCATACTAAGCGAATGTATACCTAACAAGCTCTTCAAACGCTTGCAGGAAGATTAAAACCTTGATTATAAAATGATTTAAAATAATATTAGCTGTCTTATCGCCATTACTACTGAATGTGGAAAACACCATGCGTTTATTTGGCTCTGTAAGTACTTATCTGATTGACATGTATTGCACAGAGCGATGATGGTGTCTGCAATATTAGCCCTTTCTGTCCCAAATTATTGTTTTGAGCTAAAAAATTTTAGCAATTAAAATGTTAAAAATAGGTATGAAAACGAAACTTTTCTTAAAAATAATTAATTACACTAGAAATTATATGACTCCATTGACGCTATCAAGTAATAAGAGACACTAACATAACTTTGGCACTTTGAATGGAACAAATAATAATATTTGTCCCCCGCTAAACACAACGGTCGACCATACTGCTTCGAACCATTAAAGCAGTTTTTGTCGTTTGTTAAACATAATGATACATCATACTTTCTGCATTATAGACGAGAGTAGCCCTTCATACAGTTTCTGCATCTCTTTTTGGATTCTAAATGCTCAGGCCAATGTCCAAAAACTACCAGATATCGCTATACAGTTAATTGTTATATTCAATTGCCATAAACCCCATCATTGAAGCTAGACTGAGGAAAATACACGTAATTTTTGTTGATGATGTCATATGGAATTGCTGGCGCAGAAAGGGTTAATACTGAGACTAAGTTTACGTCATTAATAAGCTGTGGAAAAACCCTCCATTATTTTAATGACTGGTGTGTACATATACAGCTTTTATTTCCCCATAACCAATATAATGAAGGTTGCTAGAATGAAAAGCAATCTAATATAACACAAGAAATTTATCATCCGTACAAATACAATACAAAGAAAATAGTTAAAAGTGCATGGTAACCAGTGGTACAAAGAACATATAATAAAAAAGATGTAACAGATACATACATGATTAAATATGGTTAAGCATTACAAGGGATGCATCTAGTCGATACAGTATCCAAAGGGTATGGTGTCGTAGCTGCCAGGCATTTAGTACCGTTTCCTGTAGGTGTTACGACAAACCTTCGTGCCCCTAAGTTCCTTCACACCCCCGGGTTCTGTGCTCTGAAGTTGAGTCCCCACAACTAGGGGGCGAGCGGTTGGTCATTACCACCTAAGCTCACTAGATCTTTGAGCGAATCATAGTTAGCGATTTGGCGGTTGGCATGGTTAAGCGTGATGCCTTTAGCCTTCACGATGTACTTGTACTCATCCCCGACCCTCACGCGTACACCATACGTTTTTGGACCTGTTGAGACAAAAGAGTCGGCGTATGCGATGTCTCCATACTCATCGTTAATCTCATCAGTCAACTCTCCAAAATTCCCCAATAGGAGGCATATATTCACTTGCCCTCTCCGTGAATATCACATTATCTGTATCAGCGTACAGAACCCGAGTAGTATGACCGCAAAAGGTTAGAGTGCAATGTAATTGCAAATGTTGATCAATGCTGCAAAGGGGGGGGAATGTTGCAAGAGGTTATGTAACAAGGGGGAGGGGTTATCCCCCAAGATGCAATGAAGGGGAACTCCCCCAGCAAGCTGGAGATGCCCACCTAACCTCTTTGGGGGATAAGTTGGGACGGCCTCACCCCCCAAAGGGGTATACCTAACCTAAGAGGGGGAGAGAAAGGAGGAGGGTCTTTGGGGAAGAAGCTGGGACGGCCTCATCCCCCAAAGGGAAACCTAACCTAAGCCCTAACCTAAGAGAGTAATGAGAGTTCATCCGAGCACCCGCTGTCTTATAAGATCCTAATCAGCCAGTTGGCTTAGAAGGCTTCTTAGAAGGCGTAAATGGCTTGTTCAAGTGTAAATTATGATAAGGAATGAGTTGCCAGATTGCACTATTTATTTAATTAAAGCATATATTCTTGACAGTTGGCTTTCTGCCAGTTGGCTTAGCCCGCCAGTTGGCTTAACCCGCCAGTTGACGTAGAAGACCTAGACGGCAGGTGTATATATTAACGAGGAATATGTGCAATAAAAATTAATAATAATATAAGAAATACCAACGAGGAATATATATATAATAAAAAATAAAAAATAATATACAAAACGACGGAGTATAATCATCAATTAGTACAGGAAAAAATATATATATATACAATTATATTAAATAATTAAATATATTGAAAATGAAAAATAATATTAAATATGTTGAAAATAAAAATAATAATATACAAAACGATGGAGTATAATCATCAACATATTAGTACAGGAAAAAAAAATATATATACATACACACGCAATTATATTAAATAATTAAATATATTGAAAATAAATATACATCAAAATACTTTATGTTCTACTGCTCTTAACTTAAACACTAAACTCGCACGTAATCGAGTCTACAGTCACATCATTATTACTTTGCACTACGCAGAAAATACGATTTAACATTATTTCACCGCTGAAGGTGTGCGGGCTCCTATACTCGATGTAATTGGCCTTCATATCGTTCAATACTATTTTTGTGCACACTTTACATTCGGTTGGCAAGTTATCTTTAAACAAAGATAGAATACAATCAAAAGCACGCATCAAGTTTATAAACACTCCTTTCCAATCGAGTGTTTTTTTTTACCGATCTGAGCTTTTCAATCGTGAACTCTTCTTCACACTGCATAGCGGCAATTGAAATAATCTCCCAAGTCGTAACGACAGCTGCTCATTATATAGAGGTACAACTCTTCAGGGTGAACAGTGTAAGCGAACTCTGCCCTGTACCGCTCAAGTCCTTTGTACCAAAGTTCGGGATATTTCGAAGAGTCTAAACCTTTTAAATAAGCATCCAGCTCTAGACCACTCTCGCCTTGTTCATTCCTACATTCGATAAACCCGTCGAACAGAGCGGTGTATGCGTATTCAAGAACCGTGTCAAAATAAATCATATCCGTAACACGCGCGTCTAATATAGGCTTCAGCTTGCGGAGTCCGACGATTTCAAACATTTTGTCGAAGATGAATCGGTTTCGCGTAGGGACAAAAACGTTATTATCAGATGCATTCTTCCACATCAGTCGTATATCAATGCATGGCTGATTGTTATTTATACACAACGTACAAACAACTGCATATGAGGGGGCATCACTAATCTGTTCTCTTGTACCTACACCTGCAGGTATTTTATAACGGTCTTCACCCCACTTCTCAACTATCATGAAGACTCTATTCATCTCCTCAACAATTAAATAAATAATATTACGTTTAACAGAGTTTGCTTGCCTTCAAATCGTTTCATGTACATAGTTAATGGTACCGGTTTCACGCCTGAACACGCGCAATGATTTCGTCACGGACACATCGTACGCGGCATTGAGAATGCTTCTCAAAGGAAGTTCCTTCGTATTCAAAGAGTGCACGTCCAGTCGGTTCAAGCTCTGAGATGACTATGAGCCACGGGTGGGCGGATCGGCTCGACGGGAGGAGCGAGTCACACCATAAGCTGATGAAACGTGTACGGCGTTGTTCCAACGTGAATACTTGTATTCCATTAGAATGGGTAGGTGTTTTGAGAAATTTTCCGATACATGAAGCAATATCAGTTTTAATGTTTTATCGCTCCCACTCTCCAGAATACGCACCAGACATTTTCGCTTAGGGGGAATTTCAGAACTAAACACATTTTATTCACAATCCGGTGCACTATTTGAGAGAAACATGTGACCGTATTTATCCTTTATGTTTAACAATCGATACTCGTCTCTAAACTCTATTAAGAACTCACACAGGCCTTTAGCCACAATGTAGTGGTAAAATGTAGTGGTAAAAGTACTTTAGATTGTCCATAATGACAAGGTTTACATTTTCGGCAGAAGGATACGCGTACTCGGTATAATGCAGCATGACGTAATACCGCCTGTCACACCACTCACCAACAAGACTCATTATCCATATCCGTTGCTTCTCTTCTGCACGCGTTGTTTCTTTCACCTCACGGCATATGTACGCTTTTGTACAGTTTAGCCCTACAACGTAGTCCATTACATCGTTTGTGCCGCGAAATCCAGCAATACTCTCGCCAGAATATCTATAGAGTATTTGAACATCTTGTTCCCTCGCGCGATTAAATGTATCCTTAAAAGTCTCAAAGGAACGGGGGTAGGCAGTCTTTCAGTATTCACCACATCTTCCGACATTACAGAATACCACTTCATAAACGTTGAACACGCAATATCAAACGTAGCCATCACTATTTTTCGTCTACGCGTCTGAGCTCAGGGTTTGCAGCGGCCAACTGAGCACACAAGAATAGAGATATGTTCAGGTGGTGGCAGGAGTCACATGACCGATCTTACAGTGGGCGGAGCTTAGGATTGTACATACGCACGCACGCAAAGGAGAAAATGAAACCCTAATTGAAACAAATATACGCAATAAATAAACATCGTTAACAATACACACACACACACACACACACACATATATATATATATATATATATATATATATATACACACAATCAAGGATTAAGGTATCCAAAAGGTACGGTATCAGAGGTACTAGGCACATGGTAACGTTTCCTATAGGTGTTACGGCATACCTTCGTACCCCTAAGTTCCTTCACACACCCCAGTTTCTGCGCCCGAAAATTGTACGTCCCCACAGTAAGTTGGGGTGGATGGTTGCCCTTATCTTCCAAGCACACTAGAGCCTTCAACGAGTCAAAGTTAACGACTCGTCGGTTCACATGGTTAAGCGTGATACCCTTAGCCTTCACGATATATTTCATATCCTTCCCCACCCTCACCCGTACCCCATAAGTTTTTGGCCCTGTTGATACAAGTGAGTCAGCGCATGCACCATCACCATACTCATCCTTGATCTCCTTAGTTAACTCTCCGAGGAGTTCCCCAATAGCAGGCATGTATTCACTCTCCCTCGCTCTGAATATCACGCTAACTGTGTCAGCGTACAGGACCGTCCGTCCAAGAGAGTGCAGTAGTCCCCAAAGCTTGATGCGGGCGTAGGCCGTTGTGAAGCTGGCTACAGGTATATTTGTAACCCGTGAGGTATCTGTGGCCAGTTCGGTGATGTACTTTATTATGTAAGTATTACCTACATTCACGATCTCTATAACCTCTTTATCGGGAGCGTTGGCATAATCCCAGACTTAACTATAACTTTGTGCTAAATGAACGTTCCCTTTGCCAGTATTCTGCGCAAATTTCCCCCAAAGACTGTTTAGACACAACTTTGCACTAAAGCGCTTGCCAGGATTCTTAACAATTTGGGAACGGTCAAGCTGTATACCTTCATGGGCAAGGTAATGCTGAATATAAGCCGGTTTTTTTATCTTCGGTATCAATTCCTCGCGGATACCCCGATGCTTCTACCTTATCCTTCAAAAAAGCGTTTATATATGGCCTAGAAAGGTTGGGTAGCTTCTGAAACCTCCACACCTCATGTATCTTCAATATTCTGTATCCATGGCGAAAGGCTAGGTCCAGCTCAGGGCTTGTATATACACCTCTGATTTTACGCTGATTGGTTGTATGATTACAATCCCAATTGTTCTCCTCTGCGCACTTCACGCACAGGGGAAACATGAGCTTGTGATCTATAAAGGCGGGTAAGATCGGCATCCATAAATCACGAGGGGAGAGCACGTCTATGAAAGAGAGTCCAAAGTAGCCCTCACTCAAGTTAGCTGAGAACTCCTCGATGGTTGGTATGGCGGGGCCCACTAGTTTTTCAGGTGCACCTACGGAGTACGGATTGTTCTTCATCACGTAGGGATATAAAGAACAGAATTCGTAGTAATGGAGTTTCACGCCCTCCGTAGGCGGAAAGTATAGCTTGAATGGGTTTGGACGCCTGCCAAACAAGCTGTCACCGCATTTGAGGGGGTCCACCACCATTGAGCGTTTGATGGCCCTTATTTCTTCACGGTACTGGCCATCTGTTTCCATACTCATGCTCCCACAGGATCTTGTGAGTGAACTGGGAGCCTATAAGTTGATCGCAGTTATGGGTCCATGCGAGGCTGTCGGCGGGGGATTTTCCATGGAGTTCCCTGTGACGACACACTCAGGGCGTGGGCATCCATGCCACCAGCAGCCGTTAAAGGAATACACAGTCTTCTCACCAGTGGTTGGATCCTCACTTAGACCATCAACCCAAAAAACACGACTATTGACCTTAATGGGTATTTCCGTTTTGCGGGCGTGTTTTATGTATACCCCGATCTGTTGCTCTAGGTGTATGAGCCAGTAAATAGCCTTGTGCCCATAACTGCTGGGATTGTTTCTGTGAATGATGGCTAAGGTGTCTTTAGGCATGAAGTTATTCTTGAACTGAGACATAATGAGGCGATCGTGGTTGCGACTTGCAGCGGATCGCATTTGAAGCGGGCTATGTACATTAGCGTGTAGCGTCATTGGGCAAAGTGTAACGGATCAAGAGACACATTTCAGGTTTTGTACAATTGACCTCCTTAAATTCAAAAATGAAAACAAAATTTTTTTGTGACAAGTGCAACACCTCCTTTTTCGCATGTGAAAATCGTGAAAATTGCTAGTTACCCATAACTTTTGAACACTTGCTTTCCTAGGGTTTGAGCTATCATTTGACCCCTTACAATGTACTGCTTTTCAGGAAAAATAGAAAAATTTATTTTTGGAATAAACATATACACTGTAGGTAGGTAGGTAGGTAGACTTGATAGTTTTATTTAGTAAATGATACATTAAAATCTTGTTTAGTTTTGAATGACGGCATAAAGTCACGGGATTTAAGTACTACTCTAATGTAACCATCTCTTGAATCCTTTCCATACACTGCCCCAGACGCTTCAGTTACCATCCTAACACAGCGTTCTACACCTTGGGAGTGACATGGTATCCGGACAACAAGGGGCTCTTCAGTGATCTTATCGAGTTGTTCGACAGAGAACTGCTTCGTGAGTGGTGGTTCCATTGTGCACTCCTCCACTGGTGGAAGTAAATCTTTCAAATTCTGAGCACTTTGTTTGATCTTTGGTGGCCGAAATTCTCTGCCTTGCTGTTGAGCAGGCTTGGGAGCTCGTCGAATGGTCTTGATTACATCGATGGCCAATTTCCGGTTTGCTTGCTCTGCATTTGCAAGCATTGCCAGTAGAACATTTTCAGGGTGAGCCCAATATGCATTTCTTTGGATCACAGGCCATGTGACAGTCTTGCTAGCTGATGGCAGTAATCGTAGCAGCTTGATTTTCTCCAGGAAATGTTTTGGGCCATCTGTGCACCTTGGATGGCACTTGATGCTAAACCACATGGGTCCATAGTGGCACACGACAAACTGTGTGAGTGAATACAGTTCATCACTTGGCTGCGCCATCGCTACATATAGCCGACAAATTCTGCTGGCAGTTGTAACCCATCTTGCATGGGAAATTGGTCCAGGCTTCTCTCGTAGAAGATCTTCATTAATGACACCAGTCCTTATCGCTTTCATTATTCTGTAGAGGTAGGCTTGGTCACGACTCAATTCAGTAAGGACAACATCCGGGAGACTGTGGCCATCAGCAACACATTGAATTCCTCTAGAGGAAAGTGGCAAACTTTCACATGTGGCCAAAGCTTTGCCAATTGGTCCTTTCCATTGAGTTGCAGATTCTGTTGGGCCGATGCGTTCCTTGCACAAGTGGCGCAGTGGGAGTTCATTTAAATGCAGACTACAGATGAACCAGTGCAAAGGGCGACCCAGGCGGCACTCTAGCAGGTGTATTGCTCCACTTCTGTGCCCTGTGTTTGTGGCTGTGCTGTCGGCTCCCACTGCAATTATCTTGTCTGCAATACCCATTTCTTCAATCGCATTTTGAAGTCCATCCGCAATGACAGTGCCAGTTCCTCGTTTCAGTGTCAGATGGCTTAGATAAAAGGTTCCAGGCTCTCCGACCAGCACATAGTGGTCCTCAACTTTCTTTGTGCTGTACCATTTGTTCCCCTTTTTCTGTTTGACAAGTGTCATGTCTTTCCACCCATCAAAAAAATAAAGCAGTGACTTCCACATCGTGGTAAGTTACTGCTTCCTTCCGATCCCTCCGTACCTTCTGCCGTGCTCTCCATACTTTGTGCCATAGTCAACCAATGTTGCAGTGCTGATAGCTGCAGCAGCCCTGTTCGATACACCATACCGGTCAGCTTCCAAAGCAACAGTGGGAATCGGTGTGATGTTCCTTTCCTCCTGGGCACTATCACATCACCCATCCACTCATCACCAACACTTTCACCACTGGAGTCTGCTTCTGCTTGAGCTGATTCGACCACATCTGCAGAGGATGCTACCTCTTGCCGTTCCGTTTTTCTTCTATTCTCTTCTTCTTGTCTTTCTTCCATCCGATCCTCTCTTGACTTCCTTCTCTCCATCATCTGAGTCACATTCGTATCCGCCCGACTGATCTGCATGATTCGCGTGGTTCTCTGGTCGATCAGAAAGGCATGCTCTCGTCGTGGAACTTTCATTTCTTTTTCACAGTGGCATGCAGACAGATCATCGCATTGGCAGACAGTTATGTCAAACAACTGATTCAGGGTTTCCTCGAACTTTTTGTTTTTTTTTGGCCTGCTTGCCTTGCTTCGATGCTTGTGAGCCTTTTTCCATAAATCGGAGCCGCTTGGTCTTCACATTCTTGATTGGCTGTGATGGAATATTAGCACGATTCCAAAGGTCAATGAGTGTTTGGCATACTTCCGGAAGAATCTCCATGTTGCTGGTGTACTTGTTCTCCTTCAAGAAGAGGAAATGCCTTGCAACTTGTATACGGGTTGGAAGTTCAGACAGAGGAAGCTCTGATAGTGGAGAACCAAAGACAATGTGGCTGGCAGATCCCCGTGTTCTTTGCGTGCTCATTGTACCAGCAAAACTCAACAAGTATCACACAGGAACACTGAAACAAAAACACAAACGTATAAATAAAAAATATATATGATTATGAGTATATATATATATATATATAAGGCTTGGTTTATTGGTAAACAGTAAGTTTACCAATATATATATATATAAATATACTGCACACACATATGTATTATGTATATAAATATCCATAAGCATATATATACACCCTAAGACATATAACAAACTTATAAACAATGTAAAACACAACAAAACAAGAAAATGTGTATAATGTATATATCAGAAAACGCACCTTTCGTTAGTACCTTGGGGTTTTTGAACACCCCATCCACAGAAAAAACACTTGTTTCTCTCAAGCGAGCTAGCGTAGAACTAAGAAATTCCAGGGGATGACTCACTGAGAATAATTAGAAAACTGCCAGAAGTACCATGTCCGTCAGTGTTGCCAACTGTAATTAACAAGAATTTTGTATTTTTACAGGCGAAAAAGGAGGTGTTCTGCTTGTTGCAGAAAATTTTTGATTTCTTTTCTGAAATCAGCAAGGTTGATTGTACAAAACCTGAAATGTGCCTCCAGATCGCTCATGACGCTACACGCTAATGTACATCTTTCTGAAGGCCTGGAAACATACTCTAAGCACGCGCACATCATTCATGCAATAACGCTCACATTCATCAGCTATATTGTATGGACTAGTTTCATTAAAACTGTTGTAGTAGCGATCAAAATCTTCACGCTCACTATCACTCATTAGGGTGTCAATTTGGGAGGTGAAAATTAATTTTTGCCAATTCCTTCACTGAGGGGTTTTAAAAATATGTTTTTGGGTGTGAAGAATTCAAATCTGCTATTATTTTTGTGATTGCTCAACACTTGGCTTGGTAAATCTACGTTTGATTAAAAAGCACATAAATTGCTCTCGGAAAACAACATTTATTAATTTTAGCTTCTCAAAATGTCAGGTAATGCTATAAAAATTTTAGTTTCTCTGCATAAAACATATCCTAGTAATGATAAAACATCCTTGTAATCATAAAACAACATTAGAAAGTAATGACATCAGTAAAAAAAAAATATTTAAACAACAAGTTTCATCAAGTCTTGCTTTGATTCGTTCTTGGACATCAGCCGCCGACTTGCTTCTTGGCCTCTGATATAGCCCTCACGTTTCTCATGTGTATACACCCTGCCTGCTGCCTCTGTGACTTGTTTCACACACCTCTCTATTGACTGAGCATGACAGGGCCATTGTGGAACTTCCATAGGCTTGTCAAAGAACTTCTTTACTTCCGCTGTAGTCAGTTTACATGTCAAAGGAGGTTCAAATACCCCGTCAGACCAGTCTGTCAGCTCCAACACGGAAGAAGCACTGGGGTTGATGGAAGGTGTCTTCCTGGGACGTACAGAAAGATCTCCAAGTGTGTCATCATCTCCACCCCTCATGTCAACAATCTTTTGGACACCAGCTCTCCTCTCCTCACTGTCATCTGAGCACAAGAGTGTCTGGATTATCATTTCGCTGAATGCATACCATGCTGAGCGCTTGATGGTTGGCAAAACAGCATCCACTACAGCCTTCTTTTGCAGCCTAACTAGCCGCAGCTGAAACAAGATGTGGCGTGGGCCTTCCACCCAAGAGTGTTTTACTTTGATGTTGAACCAACAGGGGTAGAACACACCAACAATGTATTCCACTATCAGTCTTAAGTTGTTGAGGGTTTTGCCTTTAAGGCCATGTTTTGAAACCCATATGCGACAAAGCCTGTTTGCTGTTGTCAACCACCTTGAATGGCTCACTGGACCAATTTCAAGAAGGGCCAGATCTGTGGGAAGTTCTCCTGTCCTTATGGCCTGTGTGATCCTATACCCGTACGCTTGATCAGTAGAGAGATCCTTTACGACATTGTCACTCAGTGAAGTAAGAGGCTCTCCAATTGAGAGTTTGGTGAATGAAGGATCAATTTCAAGTTCGGTTGCAGTGTCTAGCATCTTGCCAATGTTACCTGTCCACTTGTTGTTAGACAAGGTCTTCCCATCCAGTGCTGTGATCAAGTGTCGCAGGGGTAACTCGTTAGTGTGGAGGGCACAAACCAACTAGATCAGCTTACGGCAAAGCTTGACCTCTACCCAATGCATGGAACCACCCTCCCAGCCAGTGTTAACATTTGTAGAATCACCTCCAATGGCCTGCAGGCTTTTATCAATGCCCTCCTTCTTCATGAAATCTACAAGATTATCAGCAATAACTTCAGCAGGTTTTTTTCTCGTTGAGCCTTTCTCAGGAGTGAAGTGGTAGAGATATCTTCCACCTGGCTCACTGCACACAGAATAATGTTCTTCTTTGATGATGCTGGGGAACTGACGATCTGAATTGTCTGCTTTCAGCATAACTTTAGTTGTATGTTGACGGCCGTCAAAGAAGATGCAGTCAATTTCACCCTTCTTACAAAGATCATCAAATTCCTGATCCAGGGATCTCATAACTTTTTCTTGGGCCCTCTTGACTTTATTGTGATCAACTACAAGTCTCTTGTCTTCTTCTGTGATCAAGCCAGCATCCATAAAGACAGCAGTGGTGATGGCAGCTGTGGCACGCAGGCCAACACCATATCTGATGCTATGTATAGCAACATTAGGTATTTCTAATGTGTTGTACTCTGGCTTTTTATTGGAAGTTGAAGACGTGCTTGGTATTTCTAATGTCACTTCATAACTTCCATCCTTTCCATCTTGAGTATCAGCTATTTGTTCCTCATTTTCATCATCAGAGAAAATTATTTCATTTGATGGCATTGAAACATCCTGCTTACTTGTCTGCTTATATTTAGCAAGCCTTCTTCTTTCGTCTTCTTGCCGCTTCTGCTTTTTGACTTGTCTGTTGTGCTCAGGTTGATCTGGCAAGCCAATCTGATGTGGTCCAATAGAACCAGACTTGTCTCTCTGACCTTTAATGAAAGCAAGTTCCTTCACAGGGATCTTCATCTCCATAGGGCATGTACAGTCAATGTGAGTTTCGTTTTTGCAACCAGCATCTGCAAGGCAGCCAAATTCAGAGCAGAGAACAATTTTACACTTGCAACTGAGGATGTCAAAAAGCTTGTCAAGTTTTGCAATGAAAGCCTCTTTGATATGTAGCTTTCTTCTCCCAAGAGATATGTTTTTGGCCTGCTCCCAGCTCTCTTGGATCTTGTTTAAGATTGTGACTCGTGAATTTACAACGGGGGCTACAAAAGAACTGTTTGCTCGTTCCCACTTTTCAAGCACTTTAGGGTAAATGTCCTTTGCAAGACTGGCTGCTGGGTAGTTTCTCACATCCTCACCACTTTGTTCTCTTAGCAGTAGCCCATATTTCAGAACGTCTCGCAGAGTTGGGAGTTCAGAGGGCAACAACTCTCTACCAGTTCCAATTAGGTTGCTCATATGTGTGAATGTCCCCAGTCTTGTCCTCCTTTTAGAAGCCATTGTAGGTCAATTCCCACTGGTTAGGATGGTAGCACTGACGGACAAGTAATCTTCAGCACACTGATGAATATGTTTCAACCTGTGAAATAAGCAAAAACAGCAGTGCATTATATATACAGCATATATAATTATTAATATAATAATTATTATATAATTCCACAAAAAAGTCAAAAAAGTCACTATTTTTATGTAGCTTCTTACCAAGCAAAACTAAATTATATTAAATTAACAAAAATATCTTTAGAATTCCTAAGTCATGCTGCAACTTTTTAGCACCCCTCATATTTGGAATTTGAAAGTTGAAAAATTCGACACACCCTAAATTCACTCATGTTGGTGTAGTTAAAGTAATGTTTGAGGGGAGGCAGTCCTTCGTAGTTTAAAGTTTCGTCAGTGAGGAAAGTGTAAGGGAAATACCCTTTTCAAACTTCAGCGGCTACGCCCATGACCTTGGGTACCTTAGCTACAGGGCCGGCTCGAGGTTTGTCAGCGCCCCGGGCAAATTGAATTTCAGCACCCTTAAAACTTTTTACCATTTTAATAATTTTTTCATAATGCTAAAAAAATTACAAATATAAGAATAAAGAATTTATTACAGATAAATGAAAAAAAATCAAACGCAACAACAGACATTCAAATTCGTACATTATCCTAACTAAAATATTTTTTCCTCGACTTTAGATTTCCAAATTTTTTCGTATTTATATTTCTGACAAAGTCATTTTTCTATTGACAGAATTGCTAAAGAATTTAAGCTATCGACTAATATAATGTTATAATCCCTGAAAATTTTACTCCACATCAGGAAATTTTCACATTTGACTTTTATTTCATTTTATTTTATTTATTTATTTTTAGATTTTTCGCTTTGTATTTGGAAGATCCCAAACACATGGCGTGGCGCCCCTTAGCACGTGGCGCCCCGGGCAACTGCCCGAGTTACCGGTACCTTGAGCCGGCCCTGCTTAGCTAATTTACAAGGTGTGAACAGCAGGTTGTCTTTAAACTGAACATTACTTCTTATCTGCATTTGTATGAGTTTGTTGCCTGTTTTCAAATGGTCGCCTGTAAATATCTCCGATGACTCGTGTTCAAGCAACTCCTTATAAAGGAACTGTGTCAAATTTTGCTCCGTTATGAGCAAGAATATACACAGTCATTTTTTTTAACTTGTCCACTAACTTGACAATAAAGGATACAAAGAGTTTCACAGGGCTGTCGTGTGCAATCGTTTTAAAAACGTTTGTCCGTTTACCACATTTGTGACACTCATCACACTCGACATCCATGCACTCATCACAGATAGTCTGACTTAAGAGTAAATGTGGAATAATTTCTTTGGTTTCAGCGTTCGTGTATGTTTCTATATCGTAGTACACGGTTATACAAAGGCTATTTTTAGGGTTAGCATCTTTCATATAACATACATGCTTCACTCCATCCGCCTTATATTTTTCATGACATGTAGAACAGTGAATTTCATCGCATTCCCTCTTCTCAGCTTCAACTACACGACTTTCACATTTGGGGCTTTTACACTGCTCACATACCATGTAGTACTCCTTACAATGTTTCACTATTTCATCCGCAAACTCGAGACATCCCTTACACAAATCATGATGCCTTCCAAATTTTCGACTTTTATGGGGAGATACGATGTTCCTGACAATCCTAAAATAAGTAGAGGTCTTGTACGATCTCTCACACAGCTTTTAGAACCATACACAGTCCTCCGACGATTATCCATTCTAAATACAACTATACGAACATTCATTTCCTCCTCTACCCTTCTCAGCTCTTCAGGACCCATATTACACTCAAACTCAAGCTTACAATCTGGAGCCAGTTTACGGGCACGCTGCACAACCGTAGGCAGCCAGATATTATACGCGATTGTATTTAGTACAGTGAACATGTGAGCTAAGACTATTGCTATAAAGCCGCAACCACAATCGACTTTTAAATGCTTTCTGTAAATAGATTGAGAATTGAAATTAAGAGTATGAGGTGTGGCACTATGACCCGCAACCCGGAATACTCTGTCAATATCTACCGTGAAGTCGTCCATATTGAAGGCTGTACTACTTCGAGAGGCCTGCATTATACGACACAAGATATATTCTATGTCTACAGCTGCCAAGCGTCTGAACGGTATTACTACCCAAAACTCATCTACATCGCCGTCATCTGACCCGAACCTGAAGGACAACCTCGTCCGGACTTCACGTTCGTCGCGGTTCTGAAGGGCAAACTCCACAATACGTTCAACTACGCGTCGCAGTCCAACACCGTTGGTATAAAGGGATCCAGGGTCAACCCTGACTACGTACCGATTTCTAGTCAGGGCAGGGGTCGGGATAGTGGTGCGCACCAACTCGAATGCTATACCTTTTTCCACAGCAGGAGAAGCTGCTGCTGCTGATGTGGAGGAAGTACCCGGAATTGAACAGGAATAAAGGGGTATATTTGAGGAAGGTACTATTGTGGGGGTTGTGTCGTAAGACGTTGAGGGTTGGGATCTATTACTGGGTATCTAACAACCGGCGCAATCCTGGCACGCTTTATACCTGACGTGGAGGGTTCTTCATCATGCTTTCGCTTTGAATTGTCGCATGCTACAGGTATCGCTCGTGAGGGCTCGTCAGCGTCGAAGAGGTTTGTAGCTACACGGTCATTGAGGTCATCTGTAATATTGATGATGGGGGGGCTGTACATCGTCGTCATTCACGATTCTGTGGAAGAAGAAAAACAAGAATATAAGGAGCAGCACTTAAATTTTGTTATATCTTGTAAATGACCCACTTAGGGGTGTGTCGTTAAGTACACAATATCTAGTCTTATTCACGCAACGTAGAGATGTGTCACAAATTGGGGTATTAGCCAATCAAATGTTCCCGAATCAGCGTAAGGAGTTTTTGGAGGTTTATAAAAAAACCACAAGTCAGCGTTACGGATATTTACTTCGTGACCTTCACCCGCGAAACACGTTTAGGGTTAGGCTGACCATACGTACCGTTTTGAACGGGACAGTACTACGTCTACCTAAATTTTTGTATGGGTTCTGTCACTGAAGAATAATTGTAAGCTCAATATGTTTATGTACTTACTTTTTCATGAATACAGAATATTACATAACCCCGTCCCGTTTTTGCCATCCCAATGTCCCGTTTTTGTCTCAAGGAAATATGGTCAGCCTATTTAGGGTACTTCTAAGAACGAATATATTCCCAAACGAGCCTGAAACGGTGTATATTCCAGAATGACAAATAGATTGAAGAAATATCGTGAATTAATAAAAATCTCTCAACGATTGCCCCGGGCACTGCAACAGATGTTTGTTAAAATATCGACTCAGACTTTTTAAAATGCATCTGTGAAATCTCTCTTAATGTTATAAAATGTAATGTGCCAATTAAACCCTCTCAGAAGGCTCGCTTACGTCGTTACAAGAACATAATACGTGCGCTCGCTCGTAAAAGTCAAACTGGGGGGAAGAAAAAGCGAATTATTGTACAAAGAGGGGGATCATTCCTCCCCATCTTATTTTCAGTTTTGGGACCTTTACTGACTAGATTAATATAATGAAGAAAGTGGTAGTGATTCCGCACGAGGTGTATGCTTCACTGCAAAGTTCAAAGATTCCAGACACGGTTCAAGAACCCCGTAAAAGTAGGCTTAAAAGAATAGAAAGCGAGTTGTTAGCCCTATTAAACAGTGAAAAGTCACCTGATGAGAAAAGAATCTTGTACCAAGAGGCTCTGCAGAAATTTATTCATGAGTACGAAGATTATAAGAATCCGACAGAGCTCCCCGTGGTTATTAGGCACAGCGCTAGCAACGATGAGCAGAGCGACATAGGACCTGGCCCCCACGTTAGAGATGACCAGCCAAAGAATAACGGAACGCAACATCGAGCATGTATTATAAAGCAGTCTCCCACATACATTGAGGAATAAAGTCTGATGTCTTATCGTCGACATTGTCCATGATCTGGTGAGAAAGTGGGACAGGCCCTCAGCAACAGGATGGAAGCATATTAAAGCAAGACTACAACAAATAAATGTCCCCAAAACAAGCATGTGTCACAACTGAGTACGCCATCACCCCCAACAGTAGCATCTCTGAAGAGGAGAAAGAAGAGAACAAACGGCCAACCTTATCCACGTGTCTCTGAAATACGCAAATGGCTAACATATTAAGTAAACGCTATTATGACATTTCTAACCCCGCCTCCTATGGCGGCGTTAATAGACTGTACAGAGGCGTTTACAATGATAGAGTAGGGAAAAAAGATGTTAAGAGGTTTTTGCAGGAGCAGGATACTTATACACTTCATAAGCCGGCAAGTGGATTTAACAGACATGCAAAGATATTCAGTGTATAATGACGGGTACCGCTACATCCTATTCATCATAGATGTATTCTCTACATATCTGTGGCTAATTCCCCTGAAAAATAAATCGCCTGAAACAGTTGCTAAAGCTACCAAAACGTTGATGTTGAAAGAAGACAGGGTTCCTGGCTATTTTTATACGGATATGGGGAAAGAATTTATAGGTCGCGCTTTTCAGAACATGCTGACAGAGTTTAATATCAGTTACTACACTAGCAGTTGTATACACAAGGTCTCTTTAGCTGAAAGAGTTCAACGTACCATAAAGGAACGCATGCATCGCTATTTTACATATAAAAACACATACAGATATATAAACGTTCGGGGGTCATTGGCATCGTCATACTACCGTTCACACCACCGTACGAATGGTAAAACACCTAACGAAGTTTTAGAGAGAGGTACGCGTACAGAGGTGAGAAGAGATGGAGCATCGCCACCACACTCTACACGTTTCAAAATCAATGATTATGTAAGGCTATCACGTTTGGGAAATAATTTCGCGAAGGGATTTGAGCAAGGATGGACACGTGATATTTTTAAAGTTAGTGCTGTGAGACCTAAAGGCGAGATAATGATATATTACTTTGAAGATTTGAATGGGGAAGAAATCGCAGGAGGCTTTTACCGTGAGGAGTTGCAGAAAGTGACATTTAATTTAGGAAAATGTGTTTTTAAAATCGAAAAATTTTTAGGCAGCAAAGATTCAGGAAAGAGAAAAATGTACCAGGTGAAATGGCTAGGGTACCCAGAAAGCTTCAGCACCTATATAAAAGCTGCTGCAATAAAGAAGCTTAAATAGTATGCAACATGGCGCCTAACCACTTCTATGTCACACTCCCGTCCTCTTCTTCTCTGTCTGTACATCCTAACAACACCCTGGCCAACTTTGTAACAGAACTCCATGGGCCCATTGAGTTGGAACGTGATTCGTGCGAAGTTGGTGTTTGTGAATTCCAGCTAGCTACCAAATTTTTAACTCTTAAAAATGAGCAAATCATATTTCTGATCCTTAGAAGAGTCGATGAGTGTGAAAAACTAGGCATAACCTTAGACAACATTATGCGATCAGTCATGTTCGGTGAAGTACAGTACTATAGTACAAATGTAACACTAGGAACCGGTCATTATGACTCAGCCACGGACATTGTGACGGGGTTAAACAAGAGTCTTGAAAAGTCGTACCTGACAAACGATTTACTTTTTGAAGTCGTAAACATAGACACGCCTGCACGCACGTTGAAGTTAAAATCAACGCTCAGTAGAAATATTAAAGACAAAGAGCTGTTCACAATTGTTGCCGAGGGTCGATATGGTACAGCCCTCCAAAGAGATACCTTTCACGAGGCACAACATGACTTGTCCAGCTTAATGTATCGATTGAATTTGGAGAAATTGGGTGAAAGCTACCCATCCCAAGACATGTGCTATATTTATAGCAATATCGTTGAACATCAATTTGTTGGGGCCACCCAGGCGAGCCTGCTGCGCATTGTACACATTCCCAACCATAAAGGGAAAAGTTTGAGCATTACATATGACAAGTCCCATTATGTGAATGTTGCGACTAATCTATTAACCAATATCTCAATATATATAAGAATGATTGAGGAAAAAAATTCCCATTCGGTGATGGGAGCTTAACAGTGAAGCTACACTTTCGTTGCATTCAGTTATAATGACCCGAAGGCCTTTCACAGTCTATCGAGGGGTGAGATATCAACGTGGGAGTGGGCTTGGCTCCATTTTTACAACCATCCTACCCACGGCTGCCCATTGTTGAAGAGGAGTGCTAGATATATCGGGAGGAAGGCGTTGCAATCAGGTTTTGACGCGGTAGAAGACATAATGGGTGGAACTAAACCTCAAGAAGCTCTAAAAAAAACATTTAAAACGTACACGGGACGAAATCATGAAAGATGTAAAGAGAAAAATGCGTGGTGGTGGAAAGAAGAAGAAGAGGGCTGTCCGGAAGAAGGGGTTACCAACACGTGCCGCTAAACGTAAAAGAACACCAAAACAGAAGTGCTCTAAGCGTATGAAGCCTATGGCTGGTCATTTTTTAACTGATATAAGCTGAGGACACTACTCTCACGAATCATAGGCTGATTACTACTTGTTGAGAGAGGTAGCACTATTTCTGACTCGTCATGGCGCGTTTCATCCATCCATGTCGCTCACAATGCTGTAAATCGGAACTGTCACTCTTTGATATGTCCCCTACACAGGTTTCTATTGAGCATAGCGACTTTATTACAGTTAACCCATTAAACACAATTAGTTTACCAAATGCCCCTATAGAATTCGTGATGCCCAGCTCAGGCCCATAGTTTTTTGATCCAAGCTGCATGCACATGTACGCTAAGCTGTGTATAGCCCATTTAGATGGAACGGACTGCGATGATAGTTACTCTGCATACCCTGAAACCACCTTTCTACACTCCATATTCAGCCAGTGTGAGGTGTATTTAAATCAGGTTAACATCTCGGCAGGAACGGGTTATTATCACCTACGAGCCTATCTGGAAAATGTCCTCAACTTTTCAAAAGAAGCGAAGGACATCTTTTTAACCGCCGAGGGCTATTATCAGACTAAAGACGAAAGTAGTATAAAGGATAAATTAAAAAATTAAAAAAAAAGGATATACGAATGTTTTGGACGTCTTCATACAGACTTCACGTTCCAGGAGAAACTGCTTATGAACGGCAATGACATGAAGCTAAAACTCAACCTCACGAATCCTGAGATCTGCATAAATCTGAGACCTGATCAACAAGAGGGCGTAAAACCCGTTGTGATTCACATCATGGAAACATATCTGCATGTACGTCGAGTGAAATTAATTCCCCAAATATGTAGAAATTGAAAAAAATTTAATACACTCAACAGTAAAATACCCAATTAACAAAGTACAGATCAAAGTGTACACGGTGCCCGCCGGGTTGGCCTCGAAGCAGCTAGAAAACGTGGCACTGGGAGTTCTAACTAAAAGGATATTAATTGGAATGCAGGATCACGCTTCGACGAATGGAAAATATAAAAAGAGCGCCTTTAAATTCGAGAATTTCGGCCTTAAAAATATAACTCTATACGTAAATGGCGTTGCATTGGGCGGGACTGGTTACGGACTACTCATCAGACGCGATATTCCCGCTCTGCGTGAGAGCTTATAGTAATCTGGCCCATATTGCCGGTGGCTGTGACGAGCTTGGGTTTGGCGTAACGCAAAAAGAATTTGTCGAAAAATTTAACCTTTACTCATTTGATATTACCCCCGACTTCTCTGCTAGTGTAAATACACACCAAGTCCACAACAAAGTGGGGACATCTCAGTCAGATTGGAATTCGCCAACCTTATAGAGACGCCTATTAGTGTACTAGTGTACCTCGAATCACAAGCTCTAATAGAAATTGACTGCTTCCGGAACGTTGTCACAGACTTTTAAAATGGACACGAATACACTCCAGAGAGTAATGAAAAGCGACCGAATCATACACTCCAAATTTATCGGTGTTTACGAAGAATGAAACATCGCAATTGCCAACTACGAGAGATTGGTATAGCCTTATCGTGAACACAGATGTTATTGGTAGTGAGGGGCTTCATTGGTTTGCAATCTATTTTAAAAATAGGGAAAGAATGTACTATTTTGATTCACTCGGCACTCGGCCCTGGAGTGACCCTGTGGTTGTACAATTTATCGAACAGCTACATGTTCCTGAAATTGATGGAATCCTTACCGTTTCCAAGGATATTTTAGTAATACTTGTGGCATGTACTGTCTTTCATTTCTCCTGCACATGTCACGTGGAAAGGGATTTATAAATTTTTTAAAATTATTCGATTTGTGCGACACTGAGATGAATGATGAATTGGTATGCAGACAGATAACAAAAAGGTTCCCATTTGTACGCACTCGTATTGGGTAAAGTTTTACGCGTGTGTATATATATTTGTAACTATATTGTGTAAAGTTTTACGTGCGTATATATATAATTATAACTGTAAAATGTCTCCATTAATGTTAGTCTATTTAACGGACTCTAGTTCTGTAAGCCGAATTGTACTAAAACATGCTTTCTACCATTTAATAAATTGAATGAAAACACATTGTTTTGTTCTTAACCACAAAAAAAAAAACACATTAGTTCCTTGATGACCTGGCATTCCTTGGACCGGATGTGAGCCAATACCTCGACCTCGGTATTCAGGTAAAGCCTCCAAATCGTCGTCATTTATTTGCCTTTCATCAAAACTGTCGCGAAAAGTAGCTATAACACGATCAAGTTCCGCATCGGTCCTTTAAGGAGAAATTAACATGATTAGTCCATACTGAATCTTTTCACAGAATGGACAATAATTTTTAAAAAAAGTTGAAACTAGCTTAAATCAGTTCAAATCGGATTTGCCTCTTTACTTGCGTTAATTTATAAACACTCTTTTTATATTACCTTATATATTAACCGTTAATCACAAAGACACGTCCCCTTAGATTCAATACAATTGTCTGGTGTTAGCTAGAATAACAAGAAAAATAATACGCAAGAAAATGTTAAACTGAATTAGTTAATCCGAAAACCGGGTGATAAATAGAGAGCGAATGTTATGATGTTATCTACGACATAAATTAACGCGATACAGATTGTAACTGTCAAATTTTAAAACTAAACGTTCCGACTAGCATTAATAGACGCCCATATAAAGAAAAGAGCATCTACATTTCATAATTTTTTTCGATGTAGAAAAACTTTTGGACAAGAAAAACTCGAAATAAAGGCATAAAATGAGATTACTAAATAAATTATAAACGAGAAAGAGTCCTCCATTAAGATCTTGCGAAGTAGCTTTAAACGTCCACTAAATTTGCACATTATAAGAAATCTTAAAAGTTATCACACCTCTACCGAGTACGAATACAAGTTTCGGACGCTAGATTAGGTTATATTATGCCCGGTTAGGTTACGCAAGATTAGGTTATATTATGCCCGACTAGGTTACGCAAGGTTAGGTTATATTATGCCCGGTTAGGGTGCGCAAGGCTAGGTTATATTATGCCCGGTTAGGTTATATTACGCCCGGTTAGGGACGCCCATATAAAGAAAAAAGCATCTACATTTCATTAATTTTTCGATGAAGAAAAACTTTGGTCAAGAAAAACTCAAAATAAAAGGATAAAATGAGATTACTAAATAAATTATAAACGAGAAAGAGTCCTCCATTAAGGTCTTGTGAAGTAACTTTTAACGTCCACTAAATTTGCGTATTATAAGAAATCTTTAAAGATATCACACCTCGACCGAGTACGAATACTCTTCGTTTTATTACGAATTTTTATAAATTAACTAATACTTGCAGTGAATGAAACGATGTAAATATACGGAGCTCCAATAAACCTTAGCCCCCTCGACCATGGCTTAAACCATTAGAGGTACAGTAAAACTAAACATAACTTACAAAAGAGAATTTAATCCTGCGTTTAATGAGAAACAATTAAAACTTGGTGTTCCCGCTATTGGCTTCCAAGACAGCCTGAATTCGCTTTGGGTAGCTTGCCAAAAGTGACGTGAATAGATCTTGGTCGTTACGCAAATTTGCTAAACCAGTTTCAATGTGTTGCGTCATTGTATCCTTCGAAAATCGATTTGCTGCAGGTTCTTGAAACAAGAGACATTCAACCTTGTCCTTTATAACTGATCCAGTGTGTTCACAGACGTTCAGGTCAGGAGAATTTCCTGGCCATTCTTCATTTCCAAAGAAATCGATCTCATGGTTCCGCAACAACTGTTGAGTGGCTAATGCCTTAAAGCAGGGGGCCTTATCGTGCAGAAGTGTGACCTGATCGACATCCATAACATTGTTTGGGTTTCTTAGAAAAGGAATGACATGCTGGGATAGAATAATATCACGAAAATACTGTCCATCCCAACTCTGACCATTTGGCTTCAGCACCCACATGAGCTTCTTTGCAGTGAACAAAACAAACACACCAACACAGTCTGAACTTTTTAATAATTCGCGATAATATTCATTGTCATCGATTTCATCTGGTGTTGTGGCCCACATTCGATCATTTTGGTAGTTAGGCCGACGTGTTACGTAAACAAAAAATTCGTCGGAGACAGCTAAATGCATGAAATCATCCACATCCCAATCTTCAAGATAATGGGCAAACCACATTCTGTCATCGATGTTAAGTTGAGTTGTTCTTGGCTTTGGAAGTTCATGCCAAGGCTTTAAACCTTGCCTATGACGGTACAGTCGAATGATCTCGCCACTAACGATCTTTCCTCTCAACACTTCGATCTCTCTAGAAAGTTTAGCACAGCTGTTTTTCCGCTTACGCGTACCGCTTTCAATGATGTCCTTTGTTTCCTGAGAGAGTGGCAAATTTGGGCGCCCAGATTTGGTTGTATCCATTCATTCAAAGTTTTATTCCAATTTCTTTTGACGAAATCTTCACTTCTTCGCAACTTTTTGGCAACCCATGAACGTGTTATAAAGGTGGCTCCAGCATCACGAGCTTCTCGAAATGTTATTGCGTTGCTTCTCCGAATCACCAATTAATTGAGAAGCCATTATATTATCACTTTATCAGCTAGAGTAATTTTAATACCTGCAATAAATAAAGAATTTTATATATTTTTATAACCACTAAAAACTATTTCGATATAAGTAAACATGTAAGCTGCAAATGGGGGGCCTAAGATTTTTTGGAACCCCTTACATAGCCCGACCTTCCGCTTAAATCGCAAACTAATTTTTCAAAACGCGTTTATTCTGGCTTTTTATAAATTTCACAGATTAAATTAATTACTTACATTTGAACGACGCCATGAACGGTTGAGTCTTTCTCCCTGTCACAAATTTCTGCAATAGTTTGCGTTGAAAGTAGGGCGTTCCGGTCAGCCGCTCCGAAAATTACGAGCGCTGCACCCGCATAGAGGTCCCCGTCTTCAAACACTTGCGGGGAGATGTAAAGCTCTTGTGAATGACTCATAACGGGATATTTCTGTAGTACTTGTTAATAAATGCAACTGATGTAGATTCCAGCTGAAAAGGCCCCCTTTTATATACACTCTCCTAATTGTAAACACCCACAATAGCCGAATCGCGAGTTTCCTATTCTGCCGTCGGTGAAATTTGGGTGGGGCATAACGTGTGAGTGCTGCCATCCACCAACCAGAGGTCGTGGGGCTCCGCCCACTGGGTTGTAATTGGCTGTCCCGTGAAATCTGGGACGTGTCAGATATGACATACACAGTCCATAGATTTCCTCCAGAAGCGTAGAGAGAGAGAGAGAGAGAGACACTTTGTTTGGAAAATAAAACTAGTTTTTCTGGGGCGTCGATGAGATTGGTCGGGGAAAGAGAAATTTGAAGGTATAATAAACACCCTTTTATTACCTTACCTGCACTAATATATATATATATATATATATTATATATATATATATAATATATATATGGAATTACATTCGCCATAAAACAGGAAAATAGTTTTTAAAAAAATTACCTGGCCGTGACGGAGAGGGCTGTTGTACCATAAACATCTGTTTTACGACCTTACCTGTAATATATATATATATATATATATATATATATATATATATATATATATATATATGGGGAATTTACCAACATTGGAAATTAAATATGATAATTAAAACCCACTCTAATAGACAGTTTATTTCCAAAACAGTTTCGATGCCCACTGACATCCTCTTCGGGTGGATACAGAAAAACGAATGAACCAAAAACAAGAGGGAAAACAGTCCAGGGACCATAAAGAAATTCGCACCTAGGTTAGATTCCGTTCTCCCGACACTGGAAGGGCATTTTTATTAAAGGGACCCGCTTATAAGTACATTCGCACAAATTTAAAACTATCTTTTTGTTCTATACATACAGATTCTATTATTTTTTTACATAATTATAACATTTATTATTAAATTTATTACATTTAATGTTGCATTATTATTTATTACAGAAATTATAAATTTATTATTACATTGATTATTACGCTGTTGTTTATTATACAGAAATTGTAGACGGGGAAATCGTATCGTTTAAAGTTTATGGTCAAAGTTTATTACCTGTCATAATATATATATATATGTGTGTGTGTGTGTGTGTGCCCAAAAGTATCCCGCCCTATAACTTTAGACTGGGACATGCGATTGTGTACGCTTCTTGTACTAATTAGTAATTTTTATAGTTTTCAGAATTTTTTAGAACTTTTTTCCGAAACTGTACATATATAGGCTTTCCTTTGGCTTCCTTTGGTTTCGTTTGCTTCCACCCGAATTGTTCATTTTGACGAAGGTCAAGCTTGTCACTCCACCTTAGACCTTCTGTTTAACGCGGAATCCAGCAGTCCCAGCGTCTTAACCAGTAGGATACCCAGGGTTCCCCGTTATCTACCAACCATTTGTGTGGAAGGATGAACGATTGCTGCGCACCGTTGCCGTCACCGGGCCTCGAACAAGGTGCATATAACCTGTGAACGTGCATATAGTTGTGTGTGTGTAATAATAGGGGCTTTATGGGCGCATAGTCGGGAGTGTACGTGCGTTTGTGTTCGTTTCTTGGCTGTTCAAATGTTGTATACTCTGTGCCAACTGGCTGATAATGCCTGGAGGCATTGGCTTCTACGCCAACTGGCGGATTAGGATCTTATATGAGAGCGGGCGCTCGGCTGAACTCTTAATATGCGCTTGTCAGGAGCCAGGCAAACACTCCTCTCTCCTTCTCCTTTCTCTCTTAGGTTAGGTATACCCCTTTGGGGGGGTGAGACCGTCCCAACTTCCGCAAAGAGGTCAGGTGGACTTCCCCCAGCTTGCTGGGGGAGTTCCCTCCCCTCTTTCTTTTTTTTGGCACCCTTGGTTGGCACTGGGGGTCTTGCAACAAGGGGGAGGGGGTTGGCACTGGCACTCATTGCAACATTGCATCATTGCATTGCACTCTAGCAGTTTGCGTTCATACTACTAACCCGTTGTCCGAGAGAATGCAACAGATACCACAGATTGATACGTGCGTAGGCTGTTGTGAAACTGGGTACAGGTATGTTTGTGACAGTGATGTGTCTGTAGATAATTCGATTCGTTTGTACTTTATTATGTACGTATTACCTACATTCACGATCTCCTTGACCTCTTTATCGGGAGCATTGTCATAATCCCAGACTTCGCTATAACTGAGCTAAATGTACATTCCCCTTGTCTGGATTCTGAACAAACTTGCCCCAAAGACTCTCTTTCTCTCTCTCTCTCTCTCTCTTTTTCGTTTTGGTGTTTTATTACCCTTGTTAGGTTAGGTTACCCACTCCCACTTTTTGAAGGGTCTATCCTCGGCCCTCTTCAACCACGAGCTCTCCTCCCTTGTTAGGTTAGGTTACCCATTCCCCCTTCATGCACACCTCCCTCTCCAACTTGGAGAGTCTAACCTCCTCGCCCCCTTTTAGGTTTAACAGACTTCGCTAATCTCTTTTGACCTAATGAAATATTACTCAATTCTCAATATTTAAAATAATTATAAAAAGAATTCCACATACCATTAATATCATCTCGCATTAAAGTCTCATTCCAATTACGGGGTCAAAAGTTTCAGGTTCAAATCCAAAACGTATTCCAAACTCTCTCAATTATGAAATTAACTTTAATTTCAAATGTTATATGCTTATGATCACTGATTAAGTAGTCTCCTACAGAGACAATATAAATTAAGTCTTGGTCTGTACTTAAAACTAAATCTAGAATATTTAGGTTTGTAGTGGGATCCTCGAACTTTTCAAAAAGTGAACTTTCGAGCAAACTCCTGTACAGTCGACGATCGGAATTAGATTGTGAAGGACCACCCCCTCCCTGCAAAGCAAATTAAGATCTCCCATAATTATTGCATCATGTTTGCTACTTACATAGAAAATTAGTTCCTGAAGTGCATTATCGTTATCAACAGTATGAGAGGGAGGCCTATCTACTAAACCTATAATTAATTTCATCAGTGAGTTTTCTTTAATTTCAACGAACGTCATATTTGTATTTCAGTTTCTACAAATATTTAATTACGGGTTTTAAGTTGACTGAACGTATAGTACAGTACCACCAACCTTCTTTCTATTCTATCATCGTTAAATATCTCATAACCAGGATTATGATATTCTCCCTAAAAAATTTCTACTCTGTATTTAACCAGGATTCAATAATTGCTACATCCTCAACTATTTGGTAAAAGACAGTACTTAATAGTTCATCAAATTTAAACCTTAAACTTCGAGCGTTAGTGTAAAATACATTTATAAAATTTGAGTACCACAGGCTCTTCGGAGAGACAGTCGTTCACTGCAAAGAAAATTTATTAGACTGGTCGTTTGAGTAGGAGTTTCGCCATTTTATGCCTGAAAAGAAAATTTGTAATTTCTCGAAGGGGAAAGTGAGGCGGGAATGTTGGTTGGTTGGAGATTCGCCGTTCAGCCTTCGCGTGATCTTCCCCCTGTGTGAGAACTCGTTCCCAAATTTTTTTAAACAAAATCCTACAATGAGTTAAACCTGCTTCCAAAACACTAAATTCTTATCTCAACGCAGTCGCCTCTCCCCTACTTCCTTGAAGTTCATCTCGCGCCGAAATTACCTCATTTAGTCGTTCTCGGTTTATGCAAAGTCTGCAAACCAAAGGGTTAGAAGAGACAACGTTAAAAAAGTACTGAGAAAACTTTCCATTGCATTCAGAACAATCGCGAAGATTCAGGACCATGTCCAAAAAAATTTTCTCACAAAAAAATTAATTTCCCAATCTGACAGGTAGGCAGAAAAGTTTGGGAAGAATTAAGGATTAGTGCCCTGAAGATAGTAAAAAAAAATCCAGAAATACCAAAAAGAGGTATTTTCAGACACACGCACAATATGTATATAATTTAGGGGCTGGTCGATAGTATTCCCAAAGTATCGGTACCGATACCGATAGTTATAGCAAAGTATCGGCCGATACCGTTACCGATATCTGTCCAAAATATCAAAATATGATTCAAAGAATGTAATTCAACACATGTTCTGTAATTCAAAACATATATTTGAAGAAATGGAGTTCACAAAATAAATGTCATGTAATGGAAACAATATGTAATTAAAAAATTGCAATTAAAAAAGTGTAACTCAATATAACAGTTCACTCAATAATCAAAATTGAGGAACTTCAGATTTTTGGAGAGGATGATTTGTTCCTTAACGTTGATTGGGGGGATGTTGGCTCGTTTCGCATTGATAACATCTCCAGCCGTTGAGAAAAGCTGTTCAGAGTCAACTGATCCAGAGGGGCAGCTCATGCACTTCTCAGCAACTTTGGCAATCTCCGGGAAATCAGCAGAATGTTCTCGCCAGAAAATGAATGGATCCCTATCCCCAGCGATCCGAGGTTGCGACCAATAGGCGTCCAGGGCTGCTTCCACTCGTGCGTCTGGGACAGTGAACCTCGTGTCCGTATCCCTCGTTTGGGGTTCTTCAACAAGAATAAGATGAACGTGATCGTCGAGATCGCTACCTTCTCAATCGGAAAGGTTTTTCCAAAGAGCGATTTTCTTGTACAGAGAAACCGGACCATTTCGGCGGCGTTTCACGGCAATTGCACCTCCAATACGCTTTCGTTGGGCCCCTTCCATATGACTGCGTCTCTCTTGTCTCAACAATTCCTTGGCCTTTTCTCGCATGTCGTCGTCTATCAGCCTAGCTCTTTGAATCGGGGATCAACTGCTGTGGCTAGCAGCAGTTTCTCATTTGAATTATACTCTCGAAATCTCTGTTCGAGAGAATCGCCCAGCTGGCTCTTTAGAATCTTGACACCAGCATCATTCACTGAGCACGCTGCAGAGATTCCTTTTGACAGAGATTTGACTGTAGGTAAAACTTCTGATAAAAGCGAGTTTTCCTCACTGATTTTGAGCGTTGCAGTTTTGAAGACAGCAAGCACTTCAATAAGCTTGACCATAAGCTTCCATTATGTTGAAGTCAACGTATTTTCCAGGGGCCATTCGACGTCATTTTCAATGATAGCTTGCTTTTGGGAAAAGAGTCGCTGCAATATTTCCAGCGTGTAATTCCATCTGGTTGGCACATCTTGAATCAGCTTCAGTTGAGGCAAGTTAAGTCTTCTTTGAATTTGATGTAGGCGCTGCGTCGCTTGCGGAGAGTGGCGAAAATGACCAACGATTTTCCAAGCCGTTGTCAAAAGATTAGCCATACTCGGGAGGTTCAAGCAGCCATCCTTTATCACCAGTTGGAGTGTATGAGCCAAACAACCGAAACTATCCATTCCTGTTCGTCTGAAAGCGGCTCGCATGTTAGCTGCATTATCTCTCATGATCATAAAAGTGTCTTCTTCGGACGATCCGGTCGATGCCTAATATATATATATATATATATAATCAGGTAAATGAGAGGTCTTTGAATCATTTCTTGAACTTTAGCGGAAATCTTTTATGCTGTATAATTCTCGTTGAAGACACATTCAACATGATGTTTTTGCGCACGAAGTTTGGGCCGACGAAGTGACAGGTCAAGCTTATATATGAGTTACTTGCTCGACTGCTCCATATGTCCTTGGTGAAGGAGAATTTCCTCTTCTCTTCCTTCATTTGTGACATCAATTCCTCGATCTTGCCCTTCACCTTGCCTGACATGACTGGAATAAGGTTCGTCCTGAAACACTTCTCAGAAGGAATCGTGTACTTCGAATCGGTAGCCTGAAGTAGTCGCCTAAATCCTACCCGTTCAACACAGGCGAAGGGCTGATGGTCGATGCAGATCATCTCTGCCACCTTCCGGTCAAGATCAATCTTTTTTCGGTCATTATGAGCGTATGGAATGGATTTGGAAAACGCGATCTTAATGGATTGAGTAGCCGTGGCGGAAGAAGTTCCAGGCATGTCTCCTAGAGAGAAAAAATAAATAAATAAATATATATATATATATATATATATATATATATATAAGAAAATAATTTTAATACAGAAATATTTATATGTAAAGTTTTATATATTTAATATTTTTTAATAAATAGAAGCCAAGTAAGTTAACAAAGAGAATTAAATTTACTTTAGTTGTATCTTAATTCTGATTGAGGGAAATTATAAACAAATAGAAAACGGCAATTTCAGGGAGACTTTAATATTACAATAAATTCGTAAATCATGTTGAAACTTGAAATCAAACTTTATATATAGCAACTTTTTATATATAGCAACATCTTAGTAACTTTTGGTGGCCCTGGGCAGGCCAAATTTTAGGGACCCGAAATATACATTAAAAACAACAAATATTTAGACTTCCTAAATTTTTATTGAATTCATCATTTTTGGGGCCACTAGGATGTTGGGGCTTTGAGCAACTGCGAATTTGCTCTGAGAATGCTTGAAGAATCACTTTACAGATTTTCATGAATCTACTCACCAGAATTAGTAGCAGAAGTTGTACATTGACTCTTATTGGCTTCATCAAACTCAATCTTGTGCTTGTTGATAACGTGACTCCTCAGGTTCGATGTAGAGAAGGACTTGTGCTTGTTCCTCCACGAGAGACAAAGACACCGCACAAATTGCAGATCGCCTGTTTTACATTAGTGCTTGAAGCAGTGAAGAACTTCCACACAGTGCTTGGCATTGTCACTCTCACTGAAGTAAAAGTGAATAAATCTATACCAGTAGTTAATAAATTTAAAAAAAAGGTATTGCACACAGTTGAACTGATTCAGAACTTGCGAACTGAGGAAATGTCGCCGCGATGGTTACGGGCTCGCTTTATATAGAGCGGTAATGAGTCATGGAAATTTCTAGAAACGTCGGTATAAATCGCGAACACACACGTAACTTCTCGAGCAGCCGGGAAGTTTGTATTTGGAAAACGCCCGTTTTTTTATTCTTAGAAACAAAAAACTATCGGTATCGGTAGCTACTAACCATCGGTATCGGTACTGATACCGATACAACCACCGGTCAATGCCTAATATATATATATATATATATATATATATATATATAATCAGGTAATTGAGAGGTCTAGCTAAGGGAATAGCGGTAACAAACAAGCATCACATGGTGGCTGTATTAAAAACTCCTAAATTTTCTGTGATAATTATTAATTATGCATATAAAACAGAAATAACAATAATGAACGATAACAAAAGATTCAGATTCTAAATTTCTTGTATAATTAATAATTTCTTGTGTAATAATTAATTTCAACCTTTCAAACTTTCAAATGTTTCGTACGATGATTGCTCATTTCACGAAGGTCAAGCTTGTTGCCCCTCCTCTTGAATTGGCCTGGTGAAGCGAAGAGTTGGTTTCTTGTGCTCTCCACCTCACAGAATCAGGTATGCCCGGCTCATCTGGAATTGTTCTGAACCAGGCGTCTAGTCTTCTTTTCAAGATATCCACTGCAACACCACTCTTGTTCCTTAGTTCCTTTGCAGCTGGTTGAACAGTCTTGGTCCTCTCACAACAAAACTATTTTCTTTCAGGGTTGGGGATGTTCCCTGTCTAACCTTTAATTTGAGAACACGACACATTCTTCCTTTCCTACTTTCCACTGTTGTTTGAGTGATTAGAGGGTTCAAAGTAAGATTAGGGACTAGTTTCTCCATTATTTTCCAAGTGTAAATAATGGCCTACCTTTCTCTTCTTTCCAGTGAATATAAATTTAATTCACGTAACCTTCCCCAGTAATTAAGTTCTTTGCATCCAGTGATCTTGGCTGTGAAGCTTCTCTGAATCCCTTCTAGTTGACAAATGTCTTGTTTTTTTATATGTTAAGACCGAGCAGTATTCCAACTTCGGTATGATCAGTGTTTTAAACAGAGGAGTCATTATATTCCTATCCATATATATATATATATATATATATATATATATATATATATATATATATATATATATATATATATATATATATATATATATATATAGGGTGTCCACAAAAAACACCCCAAAACTGAACGGCGATTCTGAGGGTGCTATGATAGCTAGAGCTCTAATTCTCTTTTCCTTATTTCAGGTAGATCTGGGAGTTTTGTGTAATGGCATCGAAACGTCTTCCAATGGATCAGAAAAAGAAGCTACTTGAGTGGTGACACAAGACGAAAGTATAGTTGCAGTACAGAGGAAGTTTTGCAGTTTTTTTTTAGTTCACAACGCTCCTAATCGCAAATCAATCAGAGCTCTCATAAAGAAGTTCAGTGCTGATGGGACACTTCAACCACTCCATAATAAAGGACATAGTGGACGACCGAAAACTGTAAGAACGCAGGAGAATTTCAGGAAAATCCGTGAAACTGTGGTTCAAAGTCCAAAATAATCAATCAGGCACATTGCAAATGAACTCGGCTTGAAACGTTCATCGACTCAGAAGTTCCTGCATCTTCACCTTCATGCATTTCTGTACCAAATCAATGTGCAGACCCCTCTCACTGACCAGCAGCATGGCAAGCGCGTGGATGTCCAATAAGCTGGAAGATGACGCAGACTTCTTGAAGAAGATCGTCTTTATCGTCTTTACTGGTGACTGCCATGTGACGTTGACACAGGCTATCACCAATCGCGGTAATATGCGTTTCTGGTGGTTACAGCACCCTGCCAATGAGGATATTGTTGATGTGACAACACGATCCAAGGCGAAAGTTACCATTTGGTGTGGCATCAGTTGGCACGGAATCCTATAACTTCAGGGAATTCAGTTGACAGTGAACCAGGAACGTTACCAAAATATGATGAAGAGTGAAGTCTTACCTCAGCTGTGAACTGTCGAGATTCTTATGCCATATAAAACTTCTATGCCATAGCTTCAAAATGAGCATTTAATTAGTTTTCTATATGCCATAGCAATAAAATTATAACAGTATAATTTTGGGGTGTTTATTTGTGGACAACCTCTATGTCTATATATATATATATATATATATATACAGGGGTTGGACAAAATAATATGAACACCTTGATAAATGCGTCGGGGAATTGATTCATACAGCTTTTGGACAGTGGTTAGAGGAATCCTGAGCCATTCTTCGAGCAAACCCTGCTCCAGTTCCTCCAAAGACGCCGGTGGTGGGAATCGGCTTCTGACCTGCTGCTCCAACTGACACCACAGATGCTCGATAATGTTAAGATCCGAGGATTGTCGAGGCCAATCCAAGCGTTCTACTTCACTAACATGCTCTTCAAACCAGTTTTTAACGACCCCAGCCGTGTGGATTGGTGCATTATCATCCTGGAAGACGGCGCCGCCATTGGGAAACAGCGTTTGGACCATGGGATGGACCTGGTCAGCCAATATTGACAGATAGACCTGGGCGTTAACCCTACCATGCAGTACTACAGCTGGGCCAAGAGTATTCCACGATATTGCTGCCCAAACCATCACAGATCCGCCTCCATGCTTAACGGTTGGGGTCAGGCAGTCGGGGTCATAAGCATCTTTAGGCTGTCTGCAGACGTAAACTCGACCGGAACATGGAAATAGCGTAAAGGAGGATTCGTCGGAGTAGACTACATTCTTCCACCGGTCCATTGACCAATTCTTATGGTCATTACACCATTTTCTGCGCCGCTCAATGTTGATGTGCGAAAGGAAGGGTTTGGCAATTGCAGCCCTCCCATGGTATCCAGCTCCATAGAGCTCGCGACGTACAGTTCTGGTCGATACCGGGCTTGCAAGATGCTGGTTAAGCTCTGCAGTCACTTTGGAGCTGTGGTCTTATGGTTCTTGTCACAATGCGCTTTAGCACCCGGCGGTCTCGATCACACAGCTTCTTCTTGCGTCCACTATTGCATTTGTCGGTGCTTGTCTTTCCATGGTTTTGGTATGCAGACATAACCATAGAGACAGTTCCTCTGGATACATTGAACATCTGAGCGGTTTTCGTCACCGATGCACCAGCCATCCGCGCTCTGACAATTTGCCCTCTTTCGAAGTCTGACAGGTCTTTCATAACTGCTAATTCATAATTCACTCAGATCTGTAAAAACAACGTGAGGGTTATAACATGACGTATACACTCTCTGTTACGCATTTAAATAGGTTTGCCAGTCATTTGACCGTTTACTTTGTGTCTGAGCAGTCCGTAAAGATAACCGGTGAAATCGGCGGGTGTTCATATTATTTTGTCTAACCCCTGTATATCAGGGTGTAACATAAATTCTACTCGATTAGAAAACGGACGATAGATAATAGAATAACCTCAAGATAATGTGAAATAGTTTTAGAAATGTTGAAAATATACGCGGCGACAGGTTCGCACAGGTTTTATCACCATACAGAATGATACAGAATGACTTAGGCTAGTGCAGGATTAGACTAATGAATATTTTCTCTGGTGTTTTTCGTAGTTACAACGCCACCCCTACGATATTACAGTAATTGAAAAAACATGGAGCCCACTAAAGAGCATATTCGACATGTGATGCTGTATGAGTTCCGTAAAGGATCTAACGCTAGTGAATCCGCAAAAAACATTCAAAGAGTTTATGGAAATAATGTTGTGAGGGAATGGATGTGTAGGAGATGGTTTGAGAAGTTCAGAAATGGAGACTTCAGTCTGAAAGATTATCAACAAACAGGACGACCAAATGAGTGAGATGAAGAGTTGCTGAAGGCAACAGTGTAGGAAAACCCAACGGTAACTGTAAGAGAACTTAGCCTGCAACTCGGCGTTAGCCATATGACCACTCATCGTCATTTGAAGCTGTTAGGAAAAGTGGTGAAGGTTGGAAAATGGGTTCCGCATAATTTGTCACAAGCGAATCTTCAACATCGAATCGATATTTGCACATCACTGCATTCTCGGCAACTGCAGGCACCGTGTTTGAATCGGATCGTCACTGGGGATGAAAAATGGGTCCTCTATGACAATATTAAGCGTCGACATCAGTGGCTTAGCTGTGAAACAAAGCCTGAACCTCAGCCAAAGAATGGACCCCATTCAATGAAAATTTTGCGATGCGTTTGGTGGGATATGCAAGGAATTATTCATTTTGAACTTCTGCCAGATAACCAAACAATCACAGCTGAAGTCTACTGCCAACAACTCCAACAATTGAAGATAGCATTACAAGAAAAACGTCCTGCATTAATTAATCGCAGAGGTGTTCTATTCCACCAGGATAACGCGCGCCCTCACACTGCTCGAATCACCACTGCCCAATTGGAGGCATTTGGTTGAGAAAAAATGCCTCATCCACCTTATTCTCTGGACATTACACCTTCAGACTACCATTTATTCAGAAGTCTGCAACACCACCTAGATGGACAAAAGTTGCAATCCAGGGAAGCTATCGTAAACGAAGTGATCGCTTTTTTTTAACTCGAAACCAAAGGATTTCTTCGAACGTGGCATAAAAAACTTTTCTACAGGTGGGAGGTTATAGAAAAAGAAGGGAATATATTGATGATTAATTTGTCATTATGTCAGTTAATTTTTGTTGTGAATAAACTAAAAATTCGAGCAAATTTGTCCTTATAAGTCCTTTAATTTTGTTCTGAATGAATTAAAAAATCGAGCAGAATAAATGTTACAACCTTATATATATATATATATATATATATATATATATATATATATATATATATATATATATATATATATATATATATATATATATACAGAGAGAGAGAGAGACAGAGAGAGACAGACAGACAGACAGACAGACAGACAGACAGACAGAAAAAACAGAAATACTGTAATAATAATAATAAACGATAATAAACTGTGTATTTACATGCAACAATAAATGATAAATCCCACACTAAACACTGCAATAATGAAAATATTATAAAATAATTATAATCAATAATGAAGACAATATTAATAAAATGACAAATTAGATAAAAGAAACACTTCAATAACTCAAATTGTACAAAAGAGATCGACTTTCAAATCGCATTGCAGAAGCTCCAAATACGAGTCCGTTCTGGTCAAAGGCCAAACAAAGAATCGATATATATATATATATATATATATACACCTTTCAACCTTTGAAATTTGAGATGTTCTGGACCTCTTTCTGATTCACTTTTCTTAAACTTCTGCAACATTCGTGTCCTTTTCCCAAATTTTCAATCTGTTGAACACCACCTCTCCTCCTCTAGACTAAACCTCCTCTTCTTTTCCTCACTGAAACTCAGGTGTCTGGGACGACTGACAGCAACCTCTTTTCTGTACCCTCTTGCTTTCTCTTTACTCAGTTTAACTCCAAAGGTGGATTTTGCTTTGCGTATATGTACGCAATGACCTAACTTGTTCTCGTAGTCCAGAACTCGAATCTTCCGAATTCTACACCCTCTGGCTACGGCTTTCATACCAATCTCAAACTAACTACATCTACGTTGTTTACCTTTCTTCTAATTCTACTGACTATCAAAAATTCTTTGACTACCTCACTTCCAAAGTGGAATACATTCTTTTCCGCTCTTCCTTTTCTGAAATCTCTATTTTTCGATTTCAGTGTTCACCATCAGCTTTGGCTTTCCTCCCATTTCACTGACATCCCTAGTGAACTAGCTGAAAACTTAAATCGAAAAATATTCTATTGCCCCTTTACAAGTCCCTAGTGAAACCTCACTTAGGGATCGTCCATAAATGATGTCACGCAAAATTTCGAATTTTTAGACCCCCCGCCTTGTGTCACAAATGGTTAAAAAATTTTGAACCCCTCTACCCCATGTCACGGTCACAAACTATTTGTAAAATTGTAAAAAAAATAGTGAAATAACATATTTATTTAAAAATTCATTCAAATAGTAGCTTGTTTGTTAATATCTAGCGATTCAAGCAGCCAGTTGTACGAGAATTTGTTTTTCAGCTACATAAGCTTACACTAGTCAACAAAAAGAATCCTATCAATATTTTAGTTTTTATGTTAAACTTTACAAAATGTGAACATAACGCAAAAAAAAATTTTGTGATGTCACAACAATTTTAGACCCCCTCCCACAAAATTACAGAACAAACCCCCCCCTCCCCTAAATGCGTGACATCATTTATGGACGCTCCCTTAGAATATGCCGTTCAGTTTTGGTGCCCATATTTGCGTGAGGATATTGATAGGTTGGAAAGGGTTCAGCAACGCGCCACGAAACTAATTCCGTCACTACGCGACAAGTCTTACGAAGGTAGGATTAAAGAGTTAGACTTGCACTCACTCGAGACTAGGAGATTAAGGGAGAAGCTTATTGAAGTTTTCAAAATCGATAACGTAAATTTTGACAAATTGTTTATTTTCGATAATAGCAATACTCGTAATAATGGATTTAAATTACGTGGTAGATGTTTCATTACTAACATCGGTAAAAACTTTACGTTCAAAGTAGTTGATAAATGGAATAATCTTCCCGCGTCCGTCGTGAACTCTACCAGCGTTAATATGTTTAAAAACCGTTTAGATAGGTATTTTAAAAATATTAACGTCGTTTAAAATAATGAAACAATTAGCAACAGGAACTCTGGGGGTGATAGTCGAGGTTTAAATCTGTTGACGATTGATGCCAGCTTGTGACATGCCAGCGTGTGATATGCCAGCGTTAAATTTATATTATTAAAAAAAAAATTAGACGAACACGAACTTAGATATAATTCGCAGCGTAAAGTAACCCACTTTTTGTTATATTCTTCATACTTTTTTTTTGTTCTTTCCTCATCCTCTCTTTACGTGCATGTCTGTAGTTTACATGGTATGCCAGTGTTTCTTTGAGTTAAGACTGTGTTTGCATGGTTTGTAAGCGTTCTTATTTTACTTCTTTTCATCTTTGCTGTTAGCAAAATCATGGACATGCGAGATGAGACTGGTCAAAATTTAGAACTGAGAGTTCAAGGTTCCCAATCTTAATTTTGATGTAAAGGACTGAAGTAGTATGGGCGCAAAAGGAGAGAGTGCAATGCAATTGTAAATGTTGATCAATGTTGCAATAGTGCCAACACCCTCTCCCCTTTGTTGCAAGGCACCCCACAGTGCCAGTGCCAACCCCCTCCCCTTTTGTTGCAAGGCACCCCATAAAGGGGGAGGGGGTTGCTGCAAGAGCAACAAGGGGTTATGCAACTTGGAGGCGGAGTTATCCCCCAAGTTGCAATGAACTCCCGCTGAGGGAGAACTCTTTGGGGGAGAAGGTGGGACGGCCTCACCCCCCAAAGGGGTATACCTAACCTAAGAGAGAGGAGAGAGAGAGGAGGAGAGGTGTTCGCTTGACAGGAGCCAAGCGCATATTAAGACTTCAGCCGAGCGGCCGTTGTCTTATAGGGCCCCTAATCAACCAGTCGGCTTAATCAGCCAGTGCCTCCAGGCATTATCAGCCAGTTGGCACAGTGTATACTTCGTTTTGGCACGTACACACCCGTCTATACGCCCATAAAATATTACGCGATTATATGCGTCGGGCTCGAGACCCGACGGCGGCGCGTCCTTCCGCGGTTGGTAGCCAGGGTGACCTAATGATCCGTGTTAAACTGTAGGTCTAAGGTGGAGTGTAAACATCTTTCCACGGTTGGTAGATAGATGGGCAACTAGGGAATCCCATTAAACTGTATTGCAACACTCGATCATGTTGTTTATCTGTTTGTTTATTTCCCTCTCTCTCTCTCTCTCGCTCTCTTATATATATATATATATATATATATCGACGACGTTTAAAAGTAGGTGGGGTGTAAAGCTTGACCTTCGCCAGAATGAACAATTTGGGCGGAAGCCATCGAAAGCAATGGCGAGCCTATATATGTACAATTCCAGAAAAAAGTTCATCTAAAAAAATTCGTTTAAACATCTTTCCACGGTTGGTAGAAAAATGGGTACCCAGAGTGCCGTAGCAGGGATCTCTCTCGCGCGCTCTCTTTTATATACACACACGTACATATATATATCCCTGTTAAAAAGTAGGTCTAGGTTGGGGCGAAATGTTTGACCTTCGTCAGAATGAACAATTCGGGCGGAAACCATCGAAACCAAAGAAAGCCTACATATGTACAATTCCGGTAAAAAGTTCATCTAAAAAATTCTGAAAATTGGTACAAGCGTACACAAAATTTATAATCACGTCAAATTACATTAATTAACTCACTCTCCGGCTAACTTAAATCGAATATTACGGTCTTTTTCATCTGTAATTTCTGCAAATTAAAACAGGACAAATGGTACACGTAGCATTAAAATGTGCAGCACAAATGAATAAATAGAAAGGAAATATGATAAAGGAGGGAAATGAAGAGAAGAAAGGTGAAAGCGATAGAAGCAAACAACTTCCTAAACATTTCCTAATTAAACGATGTAAATAGCTGAACAGTAGAAGAACATAAGTATTTGGGGAAAAAAAAATTATATATATATATATATATAAACAATTATATTAAACATCATTCTGAAAATTCTGGAGTTTGACGGAAGCGATAGATAATATCGATTTAAAATTCCAATAAATAAACTTCTTACCGCAGGAGTTTATTTCGAAATCATAGACATCATAACGATTAAACCTCACGAGCAATTGACTCGCAGTTTAGCGTTTCTCTCAAACATACGCGAATTGTACCGAACATATCTCTGATATTCATAGTTTTTTCTTGTCTTTCTACAACAAAAAAAATTTAATTACGGACGATGAACACCCTCTCACTTCCATTCTGCACTTCCATTCTGCATATATATATATATATATATATATATATATATATATATATATATTATATATATATATATATATATACATATATATATACACACACACACATGTTTATCTAATTCATCATTAAATTATACAGCCCAGCGTCGGGTCAGCATACGAACCATGAGAAGTTTTAAATAGCTATAATTAAACGAGTCTTTGTGAAAAGGTCAGAATGAACAATTCGGTCGGAAGCAATCGAAGAGTTAAATGGAATCTTATTTCCATTCTCTCGACATCATCAACTTTGGTGTTTATTGAAACGCTACATCTCACATCTTTGTTATTTTTTAAATTTATTTATTGTACCGAAAGCAAAGGTACAAATGTACAAACCTCTCGCTCTCTCTCTATCTCTCGCTATATACATTCTACGATACAATAAATTTTACAGCGGTTTTCTTCATTGGTAATTAACTATCTTCCACTTTTATGCTTCAAGATAGGGCATCATAAACCGTTTCATAAGCCAACCTCATCTCTCTCTCTCTCTCTCTCTCTCTCTCTCTCTCTCTCGGTCGAATACAAGATAAAAAAACGAATCATTTCTCGTCTCTCCACGAATGGGGATGGCTGACACGCCCCAGATTTCACGGGGCAACCAATCACAGCCCTGTGGACCTCTGTTTGGCCGCTATGCAGGCCTGCGCGTCAAGCTCCGCCCAAAATTCACCGTTAGCCAATAGGAAGCTAGCGTTTGTGTGTTGTGGGTTGGTCACAAGCCCCTTTATAACAGGGAATAGTTCATCTCAGAGCCTCAGTTCGTATGTTTTTTTCGTGCTTAGTGTTTTTCAAATATACACTATGAGTCAGCTGTACGACTCCCCCGATCTGTTTGAAGATCAAGAATTTTACGCTCAGGCAATGCGTCTAATTTTCAGCGCTGCAGATCGGAGTGAACTTTTATCTACGCAGATTGTTATGGAAAATTGTAACGAAATGCAAGATCCTACGGACAACTCATTTGAAATGTGATTATATTCTGGGGTTCATTTAGTGTTAACTTATAAGTGCCTATCCTAGCTTTATTCTGAGTTTTCCTACAAAGAAAAAATTAATCCCAGGACTCTTTCTCGTTTATAACAATATAACCTAACCGGGACATAATATATTTATATATATATCGGCCAGGGCTGTTTCTCATTTATAATAATATAACCTAACAGGGACATAAAATACCCTACTATCGTTCCATTCAGTGTTAATTAACTTAAAAAGGCCGCAATGAACGCGTTTTGAAAAATATTTTTAATTATTCTCTGTTTCCTTCGGGGTTATTTCGGCATATATATATATATATATATATATATATATATATATATATACATATATACATATATATATATATATATATATATATATATATATATATATATATATAGTGTTTTTATTTGCATATTATTCGATAATTTAAAAATTTATAGAAAGTTCTACAGATAGGATTTTAGAAATATTAAAACTATTAAGAATTGCATGCGGGCTCGAGTCCCGTTGCAGGAAGACGATGTCTTAGCACTCGAAAACTCTCAGGATATCTGCTTATGGTTACAATTTGCTGTTAGTTTAACCTAGCTTTATTCTGAATTTTTCTACAACGTAAAAAATTAATCCCATTATGTTTTTAATTATTGTCTGTTTCCATCGTGATTATCTCGGCATATATATATATATATATATATATATATATATATGGTGGAGTTTTAACAATATCTTTCTCGATAATTTAAAGACAGTACTGCAGTAGGATTTTTAAATTACAAAAACTTTTAAGAATTATCTGCTTTTGATTATAATTTTTAAATTCGTGGCATTTTCTCTTATTGTAGCTCTTTATTTTTACTTAACTTTATAGGACCGATGCGGAACTTGATCGTGTTATAGCGACTTTTCGTCTTGATGAAAGGGGAATAAATGATATGGGTGCTTTGTCCCACAACCAAACCAGCGATCTGAACACAGAAGTCGAGGTATTGGCTCATATCCGGCCCAGCGAGTGCCAGGTCATCGAGGAACTAATGTAAGTATTTTGAGATTAAGAACAAAACACATTGTATTTTCATTTATTAAATGGCAGGAAACATGTACAAAGCGGAACCAGTGTCCATTAAATAAGTCTTAATGGCTACAAATAAGGCTTTACACAATATAGATATACACCTTTACCCAATACAGCCGGTGCTAACATATGGAAATCTTTTTGTATCTGTCTGCATACATTTTTATCATTCATCTCCGTGTCGCACAAATCGAATAATTTTTAAAAAATTATAAATCCCTTCCCACGTGACGTGTATGAGAAAGGAGAGGGCGTACATTCCGCACGTGTCGCTATAATATCCTTGAAAGCGATACGGGTTCCACACAATGTCAGGTACATGTAATTGCGCGATAAACTGCACAACCACAGAATCAATCCATGGCTGAGCGCCGAGTGAGTCAAAATAGTACATTCTTTCCCTATTTTTAAAATAGATTGCAAACCAATGAATCCCCTCACCCGCACAATGTCGGTGTTAACGATAATCCCGTACCAGTTTTTTGTAGCTGGTAACTTCACTATTTCATTCTTCGCAAACACCGATAAATTTTGAGCATGTGAAACGGTCACTTTTCATTACAGTATTCTCTGGAGTGTATTCACGTCCATTTTAAAAGTCTGTGACCACGTTCCTGAAACGATCCACTTCTATTAGTGCCTGTGATTCGAGGTAAACTAGCACACTTATAGGCGCGTCTATGGGCTTTGCAAATTCCAACCTGGCTGAGATATCCCCACTCTGTTGTGGACTTAAATGCGTGTTTACGCTAGCAGACAAGTCAGGCGTAATATCAAATGAATAATTGTTAAATTCTTCGCCAAATTCTTTCTGCGTTACACCAAACCCAAGCTCATCACAACCACCTGTATTATGAGCCAGATTACTATAAGCTCTCGCGCAGAGCGGGAACACCGCGTCTGATGAGTAATCCGTAATCATAGTCCCACCTAAAGCGACGCCATTTACGTATAGAGTAATATTTTTAAGGCCGAAATTCTCGAATTTATATTTTCCATTCGTCTGCGTGGTCCTGCATTCCAATTAATATCCTTTTAGGTAGAACTCCAAGGGCAACCCAGCGGTCACCGTGTATAGCTTGATCTGTACCCTGTTAATTGGGTTTTTACTGTAGCGTGTATTAAGTCTTTCTCAATTTCTATTTGTTTTGGCGAACTTAATTTCACTCGGCGTATACGCAAATACGTCTCCATTATATGAATCACAACAGGTTTCGCGCCCTCTTCTTGATCAGACCCCAGATTTACGCAGATCCCAGGAATCGTGCGGGTAAGCTTCAACTTCATATCCACCCCGTTCATAAGCAGTTTCTCCTGGAATGTGAAATCTGTACGAAGACGTCCAAAACATTCGTATATCTTTTTTTTAGAATATTTTAATTTATCCTTTATACCGATTTCATCTTTAGTATGGTAATATCCCTCGGCGGTTAAAAAGGTGTTCTTCGCTTCTTTTGAAAAGTTGAGGACATTTCCCAGATAGGCTCGTAGGTGGTAGTACCCCGTTCCTGCCGAGATGTTAAACTGGTTTAAATACACCTCACACTGACTGAATATAGAGTGTAAAAAGTTGGTTTCAGGGTAGGCAGAGTAACTATCATCGCAGTCCGTTCTATCAGAATGGGCTATACGCTATACGCTCGGGTCAAAAAAGTAAGGGCATGAGCTGGGTATCATGAATTCAATAGGGCACTCGGCGAACTAATTGTGTTCAATGGGTTAATTGTAATAAAGTCGCTATGCTCAATAGAGAGTAAAGACTTGAGTGGGGGCATATCAAAGAGGGACAGTTCCGATTTACAGCATTGTGAACTACACGGATGGATGAAACGCGCCATGACGAGTAGAAATAGTGCCACCTCTCTCGACAATTAATTATCAGTCAACCTATGATTCGTGATAATGTCCTCAGCATATATCAGTTAAAAAAATGATCAGCCATAGGTTTCATACACTTAGAGCAGTTCTTTTTTGATTTCCTTTTACGTTTAGCGCCACGTGATGGTAACCCTTTCTTCCTGACAGATCTCGTCTTTCCGCCACCACACATTTTTCTCTTTGCATCTTTGATGATTTCGTCCCGTGTACGTTTTAAATGTTTTTTTGGAGCTTCTTTAGGCTTAGTTCCGCCCATTATGTCTTCTGCCGCGTTAAAACCTGTTTGTAACGCCTTCCGCCCTAGGTACCTGGCACCTCTCTTCAACAGTGGGACAGCGGTGCGTAGTATGGATAAAAAATGGATCCAAGTCCACTCCCACGCTGGTATCTCACTCCTCGATAGACTGGGGGCCTTCGGGTCATTATAAACTGTGAAAGTGTAGTTTCACTATTAAGTTCCCATCACCGAATGGGAAATTTTTTCCCTCAATCGTTCTTATATATATCGAGATGTTGGTTAATAGATTAGTCGCAACATTCACATAATGGGGTTTGTCATATGTAATGCTCAAACTTTTCCCTCTATGGTTGGGGATGTGTGCAATGCGCAGCAGGCGCGCCTGGGTGTCCCCAAGAAATTGGTGCTCTACGATAGTGCTGTAAATATAGCACATGTCTGGGGACGGAGAGCTTTCACTAAATTTCTCCATCTTCAATTGATACATTAAGCTGGACAAGTCATGCTGTGCCTCGTGAAAGGTAGTATGATGTATTAAATGCCACTTTCTGCAACTCCTCGCGGTAAAAGCCCCCAGCGATCTCTTCCCCATTCAAATCTTCAACGTAATACAGCATTATCTCGCCTTTAGGTCTCATAGCACGAACTTTAAAAATCTCACGTGTCCATCCTTGCTCAAAGCCCTTCGCGAATTTATTTCCCAAACGTGATAGCCTTATATGATCATTGATTTTGAAATATGTAGAGTGTGGTGGCGGTGCGCCATCTCTTCTCATCTCTGGGAGCGTACCTCTTTCTAAAACCTCGTTAGGTGTTGTGCCAATCGTACGGTGGTGGGAACGGTTGTATGATGATGCCAATGACACGAGAACGTTTATATATCTGTATGTGTTTTTATGTGTAAAATAGCGATGCATGCGCTCCTTTATGGTACGTTGAACTCTTTCAGCTAAAGAGGCCTTATGTATAGAACTGCGAGTGTAGTAACTGATATTAAACTCTGTCAGCATGTTCTGTAAAGCGCGACCTATAAATTCTTTCCCCATATCCGTACAAAAATAGCCAGGAACCCTTTCTTCTTTTAACATCAACGTTTTGGTCGCTTTAGCAACTGTTTCAAGCGATTTATTTTTCAGGGGAATTAGCCACAGATATCTAGAGAATACATCTATTATGAATATCATGTAGCGGTACCCGTCATTATACACTGAATATCTTTGCATGTCTGTTAAATCCGCTTGCCAAATAGAGTCAATCGAATCTGCGGTTGTCTTGGCCGTCTTAAACCTTTTTCTCACCGGTTTATGAAGTGTATAAGCATCCTGTTCCCGCAAAAACCGTTCAAAATCATTTTTCCCTACACCCTAAACACCTCTGTACAGTCTATTAACGCCACCATAGGAAGCGGGGTTAGAAATGTCATAATAGCGTTTACTTAATATGTTAGCCATTTGCGTATTTTAGAGACACGCGGATAAAGTTGGCCGTTTGTTCTCTTCTTTCTCTTCTTCAGAGACGCTGCTGCTGGGGACGATGGCGTACTCAGTTGTGACACATGCGAGACTTCAGGTCCTTTAACCTTTTCAAATTACCTATCAATGTTTTGGGGACATTTATTTGTTGTAGTCTTGCTTTAATATGCTTCCATCCTGTTGGTGAGGGTCTGTCCCACTTTCTCACCAGATCATAAACAATATCAACGATATTGGATCCTTGCACCCTTGTTCCTTCAACAATGACCTCGCCTGATCGGCCCACTGTATGATTATAAAGACTTAAGCCTTTATTCCTTAATGTATGTGGGAGACTGTTTTTTAGCACATGGTCGATGTGTTGTGTTCCGTTGTTCTTTGGCTGGTCATCTCTAACGTCGGGGCCAAGTCCTGTGTCGCCATGCTCAGCGCTACTCGCGCTGTGCCTAATGACCACGGGGAGCTCTGTAGGATACTTATAATCTTCGTACTCATGAAGAAATTTCTGCAAAGCCTCTTGCTACAAGATCCTTTTCTCATCAGGTGACTTTTCACGGTTTAATAGGGCTAGCAACTCGGTTTCCATTCTTTTAAGCCTACTTTTACGGGGTTCTCCAACCGTGTCTGGAATCTTTGAACTTTGCAATGAAGCATACACCTCGTGCGGAATCACCACCACCTTTATTATATTAATCTAGTCAGTAAAGGAACCAAAACTGAAAATAAGATGGGAAGGAATGATCCTCCTCTTTTTACAATAATTCGCTTTTTCTTACCCACAGTTTGACTTTTATGAGCGAGTGCTCGTATTATGTTCTTGTAACGACGTAAGCGAGCCTTCTGAGAGGGTTTCATTGGCACATTACATTTTATAACATTAAGAGAGATTTCACAGATGCATTTTAAAAAGTCTGAGGCGATATTTTTAACAAACATCTGTTGCAGTGCCCGGGGCAATCGTTGAGAAATTTTTATTAATTCACGATATTTCTTCAGCCTATTTGTAATTCTGGAATATACACCATTTCAAGTTTGCATGGGAATATATTCGTTCTTAGAAGCACCCTAAACGTGTTTTGCAGGTGAAGGTCACAAAGCAAATATCCATAACGCTGGCTTGTGGCTTCTTTATAAACCTCCAAAAACTCCTTACGCTGATTCGGGAACATTTGATTGGCTAATACCCCAATTTGTGACACATCTCTACGTTGTGCGAATAAGACTGGATATTGTGTATTTAGCGACACATCGCGCATGTATCTATTTTTGGAAAATAGATTCTGGTTGATGAAGAATACGCTTATGTTAAGATGGTGGGAGAACACTGTAAATGTCTCGGCAAACGTTTTATCCATTTCCAACATGAGATCGTCAATTACAATAACTGTATGATCATTACCTTTTAACAAGTTAACATCATAGACACCCTTGTTAAATAAAATTTAATCTTGGTACTCGTTGAACACTGACTGACAAATTTTGAGAACATCTTTCCTTATCTTTAATGATTTTAAGCATAAATACAGTTTCCACATCTGAAACACGTTACACCCCTAAGTGGGTCATTTACAAAATATTACAAATTTTGAGTGCTGTTCCTTATATTTTGTTTTCTTCTTCCACACAACCGTGAATGACGACGATGTACAGCACCCCATCATCAATATCAAAGACGAACCCGTTAACCGTGCAGCTACAGAATCCTTCCCCGCTGACGAACCCTCACCAGCGACACCTGTAACATGCGACAGTTCAAAGCGGAAGCATGATGAAGAACCCTCCACGTCAGGTATAAAGCGTGCCAGGATTGCGCCGGTTGTTAGACACCCAGTAATAGATCCCCAACCCTCAACGTCTTACGACACAACCCCCACAATAGTACCTTCCTCAAATATGCCCCATTGTTCAGTTCCGGGTACTTCCTCCACAACAGCTTCTCATACTGTGGAGGATGGTATAACATTCGAGTTGGTGCGCACCGCTACCACCACCCCTACCCTGACTAGAAATCGGTACGTGGTCAGGGTTGATCCTGGATCCCTGTATACCAACGGAATGCAGCGCGTAGTTGAACGAATTGTGGAGTTTGCCCTTCAGAACCGCGACGAACGTGAAGTTCGGACGAGGTTATCCTTGAGGTTCGGGTCAGATGAGGGGGACGATTTTTGGGTGATAGATAAGACTATATCTTGGGGCGTATAATGCAAGCCTCTCAAAATGGTACATCCTTCAATATAGACAACTTCATGGTAGATATTGACAGAATATTCCGGGTTGCGGGTCATAGTGCCACACTTTATACTCTTAATTTCAATTCTCCGGTTATTTAGAGAAAGCATTTAAACGTCGATCGTGATTGTGGTTTTATTGCAATAATTTTAGTTTATATGTTCACTGTGCTAAATACATGGACGCAAAAAATTTGGCTGCCCACAGTTGTGCAGCGTGCCCGTTAACTGGCTTCAGATTGTAAGCTTGAGTTTGAGTGTAATATGGGTCCTGAAGAGCTGAGAAAGGCCGAGCAGGAAATGAATGCACGTATAGTCGTATTTGGAATGGATGATCGTCGTAGGACTGTGTATGTTTTTAAAAGCAGCGTGAGAGAGTACAAGACCTCTACTTATTTTAGGACTGTCAGGAACATCGTACCTCCCCATCCGTAACATAAGGGTTCTCTACGCCAGTTATGATAAAAGTCGAAAATACGGAAGGCATCATGATTTGTGTAAGTGTTGTCTCAAGTTTGCTGATCATATGGTGAAACATTGTGAGGATTGCTTCATAGTATGTGAGCAATGTAAAAGCCCCAAATGTGAAAGTCAGGTAGTTGAACCCGAGAAGAGGGAATGTAATGTGTGTAGACGTACATTTTTCAATAATAAATGCTTTGAACTCCGTAAATCAAATGGCACTTGCAGGAAAATGAGGATTTGTAAGTGCGGTATGTTTCACATGGTGGATAATTGGGGGAATTTCAAACATAAATGCGATGAAATTCACTGTTCTACATGTCATGAAAAATATAAGGCGGATGGAGTGAAGCATGTATGTTATATGAAAGATGCTAAACCTAAAAATAGTCCTTGTATAACCGTGTACTACGATATAGAAACTTACAGGAACACTGAAACCAAAGAGGTCATTCCACATTTACTCTTAAGTCAGACTATCTGTGATGAGTGCATGGAGCGAGTGTGATGAGTGCCACAAATGTGGAAAACGGACAAACGTTTTTAAAACGAATGCACACGACAGCCCTGTGAAACTCTTTGTATCCTATATTGTCAAATTAGCGGACAAGTTCAAAAAAATGACTGTGTATATTCTTGCCCATAACGGGGCGAAATTTGACACACAGTTCCTTTATAAGGAGCTGCTTGAACACGAGTCGTCTGCGATATTTACAGGTGATCCCTTGAAAAGAGGCAACAAACTAATACAGATGCAGATAAGAGGTAATGTACAGTTTAAAGACACCCTGCTGTTCACACCTTGTAAATTAGCAAAGCTGCCCAAGGTCATGGGCGTAGCCGCTGAAGTTTCAAAAGGGTATTTCCCTTACACATTCCTCACTAACGAAACTTTGAATTACGTAGGGCTACCTCCACCCAAACATTACTTTAACTACACCAACATGAGTGATAGTGAGCGTGAAGATTTTGATCGCTACTACAACAGTTTTAATGAAGTTAATCTATAAAATATAGCCGATGAATGTGAACGTTATTGCGTGAATGACGTACGTGTACTTAGAGTATGCTTTCAAGCCTTTAGAAGGATGTACATAACCCGTTTAAAATGCGAGTCGCGGCCACGATCGCCTCATTATGTTTTACAGCGTTCAAGAATAACTTCACGCCTAAAGACACCTTAGCAATCATTCACAGAAATAACCCCCGCAGTTATGGGCACAAGGCTATTTACTGGCTCATACACCTACAGCAGCACACCTGGGTATATAAAAAAATATGCCCGTAACACGGGTGAAATACCCGTTAAGGTCAATGGTCGTGTTTTTTAGGTTGACAGCCTAAGTGAGGATCCAGCCACTGGTGAGAAGACTGTGTATTCCTTTAACGGCTGATGGTGGCATGGATGCCCGCGCGCTGAATGTGACGTCACAGGGGACCTTTATGGAAGATCCCCCGCCGACAGCCTCGCATGGACCCGTAACCGTTATAAACTTATAGGCTCCCAGTTCACTCAGAAAATCGTGTGGGAGCATGAGTATGATGCACGGATGGAAACAGATTCCCAGTACCGTGAAGAAATAAGAGCCATCAAACGTTCAATGGTTTTGGACAACCTGAAATGCGGTGACAGCTTGTTTGGAGGGCGCACAAACCCATTCAAGCTATACTTTCCACCTACGGAGGGCGTGAAACTCCACTACTACGACTTCTACTCTTTATCCCCCTACGTGATGAAGAACAATCCGTACTCAGTAGGTGCACCTGAAAAAATGGTGGGACCCACCATAACAACCATCGAGGAGTTTTCAGCTAACTTGAATGAACGCTACTTTGGACTCACTTTCGTAGACGTGCTCCCCCTCGCGATTTATGGATGCCGATCTTACCCGTCGTTATAGATCACACGCTCATGTTTCCTCTGTGCGTGAAATGCGCAGAAGAGAACAACGGTGATTGTGACCATAAAACCCGCCAGCTTAAGATCAGAGGTGTATATACAAGCCCTGAGCTGGCCTTAGCCTTTCGCCATGGGTATAGAATATTGAAGATACATGAGGTGTGGAGGTTTCAGAAGCTACCCAACCTTTTCACACCACATATAAACGCTTTTTTGAAGGATAAGGTCGAAGCATCAGGATATCAGCGAAGGGTTGATACCGAAGATGAAAAAACGGTTTATATTTAGCGTTACCGTGCCCATGAATGTATACAGCTTGACCGATCCCAAATTGTTAAGAATCCTGGCAAGCGCTTTAGTGCAAAGTTGTGCCTAAACAGTCTTTGGGGGAAATTTTCACAGAATACCGGCAAAGGGAACGTTCATTTGGCACAAAGTTATAGAGAAGTCTGGAATTATGCCAACGCTCCCGATAAAAAGGTTATGGACGTCGTGAATGTAGGTAATACTTACATATTAAAGTACAATATCACCGAACTGGCCACAGATACCTCACGGGTTACAAACATACCTGTAGCCAGTTTCACAACGGCCTACGCCCGCATCAAACTTTGGGCCTATTGCACTCTCTTGGACGGAGGGTGTTGTACGCTGACACAGATAGCGTGATATTCACAGCGAGGGAAGGTGAATACATGCCCGCTATTGGGGAGTTCCTCGGAGAGCTAACTGACGAGATCAAGGTTGAATATGGTGATGGTGAATACGCAGACTCGTTTGTGTCAACAGGGCTAAAAACCTATGAAGTATATCGTGAAGGCTAACGGTATCACGCTTAACCGTGCGAACCGACGAGTAGTTAACTTTAACTCGTTGAAGGATTTAGTGTGCTTGGAAGATGAGGGTGACCAGTTACCCCAACTGACTGTGGGGACGTACAATTTTCTGGCGCAGAAACTGGGGTGTGTGAAAGAACTTAGGGGTACGAAGGTATGCCGTAACACGTATAGGAAGCTTTGCCAGGTACCTGGTACCTATGATACCGTACCCTTTGGTTACCTTAATCCTTGATTGTATTTATAGATGTGCATTGATATGTTTATTTATCACGTATATTTGTTTCAATTAAGGTTTCATTTTCTCCTTTGCGTGGGTGCGTGTGTGTGTGTGTGTGTGTGTGTATACAGTACAAAGCTAAGCTCCGACCCACTGTAAAATCGGCAACGTGACTCCTGAGCATATCTCTATCCCTGCGTGCTCAGTTGACCTCTGCATACCCTTGAGTTCAGACGTGTATTCTCCCGCGTAGAAGAAAAATAGTAATGGCTACCTTTAATATTGCGTGTTCAACATTTATGAAGTGACATTCGGCAAAGTGCCAAGATGTGGTGGATACTGAGAAACTCCCTATTCCCCCCTTCTTTAATACTTTTAAGGCTACATTGAGCCGTGCGAAAGACCAAGATGTTCCAATACTTTACGGGTATTCTGGCGAGGGCATTGTAGGATTTCATAATACAAACGATGTATTGAAGTATGTTGTAGACCTAACCTTTATAAAGGCTCACATATACCGCGAAGCAGAAGAAGCAACACGTTCAGAAGTTAAGCAACGGTTATGGATAGTGAGTCTTGTTGATGAGTGATGTGACAAGCGATATTATGTCATGTTACATCATACCGACTACTCGTACCCTACAGTTGAAAAGAAAATGTAAATCTTGTCATCATGGAGAATCTTAAGTGTTTTTACCACTATATTAATATATATCATGACGAGGTTTTTAGTGAGGTTGTGGCTAATGGGCTGTGTGAGTTTTTAACAGACTTTAGAGACGAGTATCGCTTGTTAAACAAAAAGGATAAATATGGACATATGTTTCTCTCAAATAGTGGACCGGATTGTGAAGATGTTTAGTTTGTGGAAATGAACGTCTGGTGAGTGATAAAACATAAAAGTCGGTATTGCTTCATGTAGCGGAAAATTGTTTGTCCAAGGGCACAAGTGTTCGAACAAGCCTGTACGCGCTTTAGCAGTTTATGGTGTGACTCGCTCCCCCCAACGAGCGGCCCACCCGTGTACCTCACGAAACACACGAGTTCGAACAAAACCGTACATGTTTCATCAGCGTCACTCACTCCGCCTGTCGAGCCGATCCGTCTACCTTTGGCTCATAGTCATCTCAGAGCTTGAACCGAGTGAACGTGCGAATACGATGGAACTTCCTTTGAGAAGCATTCTCAACGCCTCGTATGATGTCTCCGTGACGAAGTCATTGCGCGTGTTCATGCGTGAAACTGGCACCATTAACTATGTACTTGAAACATTTGCAGGCAAGCAAGCAAACGTAATGTTATTTATTTAAGTGTTGAGGAGATGAATAGAGTCTTCGTGATAGTTGAGAAGTGGGGAGAGGACCGTTATAAATACCTGCAGGTGTAGGTACAAGAAGAGAGCAGATTAGTGACGCCTCCTCATATGCCGTTGTTTGCACGTTGTGTATAAATAATGAACAGCCATGCATTGATATACGGCTGATGTGGAAGAATGCATCTGATAATAACGTTTTTGTCCCTACGCGAAACCGTTTCATCCTCGACAGAATGTTTGAAATCGTCGGATTCCGCAAGCTGAAGCCTATATTAGACGTGCGTGTTACGGATATGATTTATTTTGACACGGTTCTTGAATACGCATACACCGCTCTGCTCGACGGATTTATCGAATGTAGGAATGAACAAGACGAGAATGGTCTAGAGCTGGATGCACGTTTAAAAGGTTTAGATTCTTCGAAATATCCTGAACTTTGATACAAAGCCCTTGAGCGGTACAGGGAAGAGCTCACATACACTGTTCACCCTGAAGAGCTGTACCTCTATATAATGAATAGCTGTCGTTACGACTTGGAAGATTATTTCAATTGCCGCTATGCAGAGTGAAGAAGAGTTCACGATTGAAAAGCTCGGGACGTTAAGAAAAAACCCTCGATTGGAAAGGAGTGTTTATGAACTTGTATTTAATAATGATGTTGTGGTTAACGATGACCTCTTTGTGCGTGCTTTTGATTGTATTCTATCCGTGATTAAAGATAACTCGCCAACCGAAAGTAAAGTGGGCACAAAAATAGTATTGAACAATATGTAAACCATTTATGTCGAATATAAGCATCCGTATAACTTAAACGGTGAAGTGTTGCTTGGACGGTTTTACCGTGTAGTACAAAGTAATAACTATGTGAATGTAGACTCGATTACGTGTGAGTTTAGGGTTTTGCGCCGTAGAACATAAAGTATTTTGAAGTATATTTATTTATTTAATTGTGTGTATATGTATATATATTTCCTGTACTAATTTGCAGTTGATTATACGTTTCGTATATTATTATTTTCAATATATTTAATTATTTAATATAACTCTATATATATATTTTTTTTCCTTTACTAATATATTGATGGTTATACGTTTTGTATATTTTTTATTATAAAGGGTGATCCAGAGAAATGGGACCCAAAAGAAACCCCTGTAACTCTTAAAGTATAAGTCCTTTTATAAAATCATACGCATCATTCGAAAGAGGATAGTTACAAGTTTGTACAGGATTGTATAGGTTTTGACAATACAAGACAAGATAAGATACAAAACAAAATAAAAGTGTTAGTTAAAACTAACCCTTCAAGATGACTGCATGGACTGTGGAACAGCTGCGTTTCATAACTGAGCAATATTATGAGCATGGAAGAAGTGTAGTTCCAGCTCAAAGATCTTTCAAGACAAATTTTCAGATGTCAAAATCACCTTCTAAGAAAGTAATCCGTCGGTGTGTCAGAAATTTTTCCCTAACTGGCAGCATTGGAAAAAGAAAACCAACTGGAAGAGTGCGCACAGCAAGGATAGACGAGATCATTAACAGAACTCATGAAATTGTACAGGATAATCCTAACATAAGCATCAGACGTGCTTCTCAGCTGTTAGGAGTTGGATATGGAACAACACACCGTATATTCAAGCAAAATTTAATGCTCTTTCCATATAAAATTCAAACAGTGCAACAACTAAACGATGGAGAATTCGCACGAAGACGACAATTCTGTCAATGGATCCAACAGAAGGTAAATGACACCACCAATTTTCTAGCAACTTTGATTATGTCAGACGAAGCCCATTTTCACTTGAATGGAACTGTTAACAAACAAAATTGTCGTTTCTGGGCAACAGAAATCCATTGAATATTACCGAAGTCCCGTTGCATAGTCAGCGTGTAACTGTTTGGTGTGGTCTTACTGCATCTCAGATCATAGGGCCGTACTTTTTCGAGGATTCCACCGGAAACACGGTCACTGTAAATGGTGATCGCTACGAAAAAATGTTGACCGATTTCCTTATTCCTAAATTAAGAGATCTTTGTCTAGAAAACCACTGGTTCCAACAAGACGGAGCTACCTGCCATACCACGAGGAACTGCATGGCAGTTTTGCGTCAAACGTTTCCAGGCGAGTTACTCTCAAGATTTGGAGACGTTGAATGGCCCGCAAGGTCTCCGGATTTTTCTCCCTTAGATTATTATCTCTGGGGATATTTAAAGAGTAGGGTCTACAGAAATAACCCAACGACCTTGCAAGAATTGAAGGCCGCTTCCACAAATGAGATACAGGCTATACCACCGCACACTCTTGCAAAAGTGATGCAGAACTTACAAGCGAGAACACTGGAATGCTTATCAACTAATGGAGCACATTTGAAAGGAGTCATTTTAAAAAAATAAATATTTCATAATAAACTTGTAACTCTACTCTTTCGAATGATATATAGTTTTTATGAAAGGAATTAAATATTAAGAATATTTGGCTTTTTTTTATGGGTCCCATTTATCTGGATCACCCAGTATATATTTCTCGTTCGTATTTCTTATGCTATTATTATTTTTTGATCATATATATTCCATTGTATATTTATTATATATTCATCGTCCGTGTTTCTTATGCTATTATTATTTTTGATCATATATATTGCATTGTATATTTATTTTCTATATATTTCTGATTCCATTAATTCGTCTAAATAAACAGAATGATGTAATGGTGTTTAATTCTTTTGGTTGTACACGGCATTTAATTATATCAATTGGCTGGCTTCTAAAACGGATTTCTAAGCCAACTGTAAATAATATATGCATTAATTAAATAAGTAGTGCTATCTGGCAACTCAACCTGTACACCTGAACAAGCCATTTACGCCTTCTAAGCCAACTAGCTGATCAAGCCAGAATATATGCTTTAATTAAATAAATAGTGCAAACTGGCAACACAGTATTCTAAGCCAACTGGCTGATTAAGCCAGAATATATGCTTTAATTAAATAAATAGCGCAATCTGGAAACTCAGCCAGATAAGCCAACTGGCTGATTAGGAACATATTAAGACAACGACCGCTCGGCTGAAGTCTTAATATGCCCTTGGCTCCTGCCAGGCGAACACCTCTCATCCTCTCTCTCTCCTTCTCCTCTCTCTTTCCCTTGGGGGATAACTCCGCCTCCAAGGTGCATAACCCCTTGTTGCTCTTGCAACATTCCCCTTTGTTTTATAACATCTTGCAAATTTCCCCTCTCCCCTTTGTTGCATAACATCTTGCAACATTTCCCCTCACCCTTGTTGCATAACGTATGCAACATTGATCAACATTTGCAATTGCATTGCACTCTCTCCTTTTGCACCCACACTACTGACTGAGATGAAATAATTAATTGGAATGATACTAAACTTAATGAGCCACCTCTTACAATGAACCTAACAAAAGCAGAAATTTTAGCTATAAAAAAAAACGCATTGAATATTCCAAATTATCCCAATCATACCCAGTATTAAATTAGTGACGGACTCTTCAAGTTCGATATTTGGGTTTGAAGCACGAGATGGTTTTATCAGAGCTAGAATGATTTCACGTAGTTTGATGCCAGACGTAGAAACCAAAAAGGATTTTCCTAAAAGTTTGCCTTCTTTATTCGAATAGTTAAGGTTGTTTTCGTAGTTACCATTTGTGTACTCATTTGTTGGGTGTTTCTATACGCTATATGAGGCACTCCGGACCACAACCTGCCAAGCGCCAGTGGGACTAGAACTGAGTTATTTATACCACTATATTCCCCCACCCTTCCTCTATCCCGTGAGTGAGTCAGGAAGCAGATTGTGGACCTGTAGGTATGGTCGAAATCAATCAAATATCGTTATTGGTTCAAAAGTTATGGCATTTTGCAAGTTGACAAACCTTAACTATATTTTTCTCCATTTTTTAATTTTGGCGCTTGGCAGTTTGTGGTCCGGAGCGCTTCATGTGTATTTAATAAAACAAATTTAAAAAAATGGTTATTTTTCTTTTCTTTGTTTCGTTATATTCCTTGCAACAAAACGTTAAATTCGAGAATATCATTAATCCAGAAAAGAAAAAGTAAATAGAAATTCACTAAATAACCTGAAACTTATTTGTGGAAGATATATTTTTAAGTTTTGTGTGGGTTATATCTATTTGTTTCCCCCACGACATAGCCAAAAATCAGTTATAAACCACCGTAAACCCAGCTACAATACCCATTTCTTAATTTGGCGAAAATGGGGCAGTTCAAGATACTCTAGAATATTATTTAATTTTAATTTGTGTTTCCTAGTTAAAACCACAATATAATTTCAGTGTGCCTAAATTGAAAGAAAAATTTGTCTGGTTTTACTCCGCCCTAATATATATACTGTACATATATTACAAGATATCGGTCAGAGACCTAGTTGGCCACTTCTGGCTCCAAATATATTATACAGTATGGTTTTTTTGGTATAATTTGTGTGTGCCTTAGCTCGGCCTACAGAGGCACTGCGAGTTCCATGTGCTGGAAGATTACGGATTTTGCCCAAAGTACTTTCGGGCATCGAGATGTCGCCGACGCTGACGGTCGGTAAGCTGTGTATTGGCGAATAATGAGATAGATAAAGCTTACATTATTTACTGATCAATCACTGATGATATAATGAGATTTGCCTAACGGTAATGAATCTATGCAATACTCATGAGTGAGTATTGGGGATTCCTGCATGAGAGTGCCGATAACGTGTCCTATCAGGAGCACTGTGTACAGCTAATCGTGACGTTAGAAGAAGGGCCATTTTATAATATACTGTATATATACTATATATATATATTGTGTGTGTTTATATATATATATATATATATATATATATATATATATATATATATATATATATATATGAAAATTATTTCACGAAAGTAACACGTGAAAAATATTTATGATGAATAAAACCACGAAGGAAAGGAAACACAAAATGGTGCTCAAGCGCTTTCGTCTAATGACATCCTCAGGAACACTGAAGTACATAAAAAGGTTACAGCTTATATATAGGTTACAGAAAGAAAAAAAAGAAAAAATAAATAACATACATACACACACACACATATATATATATATATATATATATATACATATCTATATACAAATACATACATACATACATACATACATATATATATATATGCAATAAACAGAGAAGTAAAAATAAAAATTAAAAATTAAAAAATTAAAACCTTAGAGGATTACCAGTGAGGCGTACAGATTTGTAAGGAAAAATATCGATTTTTAGCACAAGATCAAATGGATTATAAAAATACAAATTTATACTGGAACACTGCCCGGGTTTTAACACACTGCTGCCTATGGTCAGGTTTCGATAATATAAAAAAAATAAATAAAATGCAAATTAAAAGTTAATAAAGTAGCAGACAAGTTTACCAAAGATTTAATGTTTTACCCTTCTTATCTAAATCTGTTTTAAAGGAATTCAAAATAACAGGATCGAGTTGAAAAAGACCTTTGCTTATGTTGAAGTTATTTGAAAGTTGGATAATGGCAGACTCAAGAATATTTCTATTAACAATGTTGCTTGAATGGAATAAAACTGAAGCATTATTCCAATCAATACAGTGGGCTAACTCTGACAAATGGACAAAAAGGGCACTGGACAACTGTCCTGTTCTAACGGAATATTGATGCTGTTTTATACGTGTGTGCAAATCCTTTCCCGTCTGACCTATGTAAAAGGAATCACATTGTTTACAGCCAATTTTATAGATAATGCCTGAATTATTGGTAGGGCTATTTTTTATAATGATATTTTTCACAATATTGTTATATGAAAATACTACATTAATATCCAAAAGTTTAAGTACATTAGCAATGCCTAAAAAGCCCGGGAAAAATGGAAGTACTAAAATATTTTTTGACAAAGTACGAGTGTTAATATTGACACGATAGAAAGTTCGTTTTGCCTTGTTGAGACAAGATTCCATAAACGCAGATGGATAACACAAATCACTTCCAATACCGTTGATTTTTTCCAATTCGGCATCGATGTATTCCGGACTGGCGATCCTAAGGGCGCGGAGAAACATTGATGAAAATATGGCCTTCTTAGTGGGGGTATCATGTCCCGAGTAAAAGTGTACGTAGGACAAATTGTTTGTCGTTTTCCGATAGATACTAAACTTAAAACCTGGGCTTTCCCTATGTACACGCACATCCAAAAATGGGATTGAATTGTCTTGCTCCACTTCTAAAGTAAACTTAATGGAGGGGACTTGATCATTTAACTTGATCATTTAACATAGTTAAAGGCCTCGTTTATAGTGCGGCGAATGGTAATTACGAAGATAACTTTCCTAAACGTTTTCGCAATAGCCTCTCACAATTAAAAAAAGATGGGGAGCTCCATATTACTAAAGCAGACAAGGCTAACACCATAGTTATTATGGACAAAGTGGAGTACATCGGAAAGATGAACGAGCTTCTCCAGGACCCCGCCACATACACCAAACTTAGGAAGAACCCGCAGGATGACGTCATCAAATCATTTAATAGTGGCTTGAAACGCCTTCTCAAAGATCATAAGGACTTAATTCCGCTTTTCATGTCCACTTCACCTGCTCTGCCCTACCTTTACGGTCTTATTAAAACCCACAAACCTGGTAACCCTATGCGCCCTATTATTAGCTCGGTGGGCTCTATTACTTATAAACTCTCCAAATGGCTTGTCAAAGTCTTGTCCCCCATTCTCGGAACTATCTCTGATTCACATGTAAAAAATTCCATGGATCTTACTGAAAAATTGAATAATGCACGTACTGAAACTAACGATAAATTGATCAGTTTTGATGTTTGTTCATTGTTTACAAAAGTGCCGATTGACGATATGCTTGACTTTCTCTCCCAAGAATTACATAAGTATGACCTGCCACTACCTTCACACATTGTTTTGGAACTCATTAAGCTTTGCATCAAAGACTGTAAATTCACTTTCAATAACGAGTATTATCAACAAGTTTTTGGGATGGCTATGGGCAACCCCTTATCGCCCCTCCTCTCCAATATTTATATGGAGTTTTTCGAAATTACCTATATTCCGAGAATCCTGGGGGTTGGCATCCCTTGGTTGCGGTACGTCGACGATATTTTGTGTATCTGGCCCATGAATCGTGACCTGGATAGCTTCCTCCTTCAGTTAAATGATCAAGTCCCCTCCATTAAGTTTACTTTAGAAGTGGAGCAAGACAATTCAATCCCATTTTTGGATGTGCGTGTACATAGGGAAAGCCCAGGTTTTAAGTTTAGTATCTATCGGAAAACGACAAACAATTTGTCCTACGTACACTTTTACTCGGGACATGATACCCCCACTAAGAAGACCATATTTTCATCAATGTTTCTCCGCGCCCTTAGGATCGCCAGTCCGGAATACATCGATGCCGAATTGGAAAAAATCAACGGTATTGGAAGTGATTTGTGTTATCCATCTGCGTTTATGGAATCTTGTCTCAACAAGGCAAAACGAACTTTCTATCGTGTCAATATTAACACTCGTACTTTGTCAAAAATATTTTAGTACTTCCATTTTTCCCGGGCTTTTTAGGCATTGCTAATGTACTTAAACTTTTGGATATTAATGTAGTATTTTCATATAACAATATTGTGAAAAATATCATAATAAAAAATAGCCCTACCAATAATTCAGGCATTATCTATAAAATTGGCTGTAAACAATGTGATTCCTTTTACATAGGTCAGACGGGAAAGGATTTGCACACACGTATAAAACAGCATCAATATTCCGTTAGAACAGGACAGTTGTCCAGTGCCCTTTTTGTCCATTTGTCAGAGTTAGCCCACTGTATTGATTGAAATAATGCTTCAGCTTTATTCCATTCAAGCAACATTGTTAATAGAAATATTCTTGAGTCTGCCATTATCCAACTTTCAAATAACTTCAACATAAGCAAAGGTCTTTTTCAACTCGATCCTGTTATTTTGAATTCCTTTAAAACAGATTTAGATAAGAAGGGTAAAACATTAAATCTTTGGTAAACTTGTCTGCTACTTTATTAACTTTTAATTTGCATTTTATTTATTTTTTTTATATATATCGAAACCTGACCATAGGCAGCAGTGTGTTAAAACCCGGGCAGTGTTCCAGTATAAATTTGTATTTTTATAATCCATTTGATCTTGTGCTAAAAATCGATATTTTTCCTTACAAATCTGTACGCCTCACTGGTAATCCTCTAAGGTTTTAATTTTTTAATTTTTAATTTTTATTTTTACTTCTCTGTTTATTGCATATATATATGTATGTATGTATGTATGTATGTATTTGTATATATAATATGTATGTATATATATATATGTGTGTGTGTGTATGTATGTTATTTATTTTTTCTTTTTTTTCTTTCTGTAACCTATATATAGGCTGTAACCTTTTTATGTACTTCAGTGTTCCTGAGGATGTCATTAGACGAAAGCGCTTGAGCACCATTTTGTGTTTCCTTTCCTTCGTGGTTTTATTCATCATATATATATTATATATAATTATATATATATATATATACTTTGTGTATATATATATATATATACACTTCACAAAGCGTCCCTCTCAACAGTCACTCCATGATTCGCATAAAACGGCTATGGCGCTCCTGACCTCTGATCTTTCTACTATCTCTTATCGGGGCAGAGAAATAATCGTAGTTTTCAATATCTCAGAAACCCAGTTCCTTCATCTGTCTACTCGTCGCAGTCTTCCACACGACTATCTCCTTACCTTAAAAAATACACTACTCAATCCTTTCTCTTCTCTTAACATCCTTGGTATTTCCTTTTCTCATAATCTTTCCTGGGAAGATCACATATACTCTCTTTCTAAAACAGCTTCTTAGAGGTTAGGTGTGCTGTGCCGGCTTCGCAATTTCTTCATCCCCCCATTCAGAGTTTTCGCTTAGCACTGATAATTGAAAGAGTGATTCGGTGTTTGTCAATCGTGTTCATAGGACGTGCTTCAGTGATTTTGTTAATTTGTAGGCCGGGCTTTTGTGCCGGTTTATGTTTGTGTTGATTTACTTAATCGTCTTATTTCGATTATGTGCAGCGCAGCCGCAGCCGTATTGGGCTTTCTTCTTCTTTTTTTTAACTGGTCTGGCCTGGTCAGGGCTAGGCTTAGCCTTCGGCTAGGTCTTTTGAGTTAGTTGGTCTTTGAGTTAGTTTCCGGTGACTGTGAGGTTCTTATTTCTAGGTCCGGTTCTGCGATAAAGGTTGCCCCTACACTTTCTCTCAAGACTAAGCCCCTTCCGCATCGTGACCAACATCATGACATTACTTCTTACGTTTCATATGTCTATGTAACTGCTGTCTCTAATAATATTCGACTCACTAAGCTCAGTCTCTTTGCACTTAAGCGGGGTATTGAGGCTGTTTGTGGGGAGGTTAGGTCTGTCAAATACTGTTGGAGTGGCAATATGTTGCTGCAGGTTGCTTCACCTTCTCAGTTGCGGACTCTTCTTAATGCTACCTCCTTCTTGAACAACCAGTACAATATTAAGGTAGAATTGGCATCTAAGTTTGATACGATACAAGGCATTATTCGTGCACCAGAATTGCTAGTTCTACAGATCTACAGAAGCTAAGGCTAACAAAGACCCTAAGATCCACTCTAAGGTTAGCCCGAGAGAAAGGGAAGAGTAGGGGGTTAAGAGAAGAGAAGAGAATAAGGGGTTAAGTAAAGAGCAACACCTATCATTCGTGGGTTAACATTCATTCAGAAAAAGAGAAAAAAGACGCACCATCATCATCCGCCGGCCACTGCCGACAAGTCAGAAAAATAGTCGGAGAGAATAGGAGAGGGGTGAAAGATGAAAAGAAGTGAAATAAGAACGCTTACAAACCATGCAAACACAGTCTTAACTCACAATTGATTCAGTTGAGGATAGTTTGGGGGAACTAAAACCCTGCGTTGTTTTGGATGTGAGACGTCTTACACAAGGTAAGAACAGGATTCCTACGAGAGCATTGGTACTTACCTTTGGTGGGAAGGCTCTTCACCAATAGCCCTCCTACTTTTAATCACCCTTGTCATGCTTCACTTACTCTCTCCTATGTATTCCTTGAGTGTCCGGCATATAATGCCACCCGTTTGCGTCTTCAGACTATGTGCCGAGATCTCTCTCTACCCTTTCAACTAAGTTCCTTTCTCAGCCCATACTTTCCTCTTCATCCTGTACTCAGCTTTTTGATGGAGTCCCAATTGTATGCATTCACTTAATCTTTTCCCTTTTCTCTCACTTTCCCTCTATATGTAGCTAGAGGCCCTCTTTTCAAGTGCCACTGAGTCGGCCCTGTGGCTGAATAGGTGATGGGTCCCTTATTTTCCTGTCTTTTTTATTTTTGGTTCTTGAACCTCTTCCAATCTATTGTGCCCTGAACACTCGTGATTAATCCTTAACTTCGCAGCACGCACTGTCTCCGTTCTGGTGTTAATAACTCATTGGGTTGGTGCACCATTAAACTCAATCAATCAATTAATCAACCCCACTCAGTTGATGTCTCAGTTACTCCCTGTAACGTAAGGGTTAATCGGTATTCTCAATCTTTTATCTATTCGTCCGCTCAACTCTGGAACAATCGTATTCAATCCCTCTTCCCCCTTATCTATGACCTCCAATCTTTAAAACGCAGTGTCCAGGCATCTCAAAAACTTTTAACCTTGATTTTTGTCTCTCTCTTTCTCCTATTATGCGGGCTGGGGTGAAACATCATACTAACAGGTGTACTGACTATATATATATACAGTATGTCCCACAAAAAAGTACACCCAACTTTAGATTGTAGTAACTCCTCCAAAAATTGAGATATTTTGGATCTGTTTGTTTGATTTAATATAGCAAATTATTCTTTGTTAACGTTCAAATTTATTCATGTTTAAACGAATTAGTGTTTAAGCATCTGCTTTTAACTGAAGGGTACAAAAAAATGGATTGCGCAAAATTGGTCAATGAAAAAATAATGTGTGTGCTATCGATGTAATGAAAAGACAAATACATAATAATACGTAGATACTTTAACATAATTTTAATAAGATACAAAGCAGATTTTTCTTTATTCTTTATTACAAAAGTTATGCTTAGTTTCGTTTTCTTTCAACATGACCGCCATTCCTATCGATACAAATCTGGAGTCGAGCTCTCATCTTCCCCATCACTCTTTTGATAAGATCTGGATTGTCTTTTAACAAGTTGATTTCAGCTGTGATGCGAGTCCTCAAATCATCTAAATTGATAGGTTGTGATGCAAATACTCTATTTTTCAAATGACCCCATGAAAAGTAATCACACGGGATCAAGTCAGGGCTTCTGGGAGGCCATTCAATGTCATGGCCTGTAGCAATTACTCTTTGGTGGAAGACTTCCTGCAAGCGTTCCTTCACAATAACTCTCCTGTGAGCAGGAGCTCCGTCTTGCACCCACCAAATACGATTAAATCGATTTCCATAAGCAATACGTAATTGTGGAAGGATTTCTCGGTCTATCATTTCTAGGTAAGCTTCACCATTTAGATTACCATCGTAAAAGCCCGGGCCAATTAACGCTCCATTACCGCACAGTCCTACCCAGAGAGACAGTTTTTGTCTAGAGTTATTCTTTTCATAGATATGATTTTCAGGTGGATGATTTTTTGGTGCATATTGACGGCAGATTTCTCTGTTCACTAGACCATTCATAAAAAAGGCCGCCTCATCTCCAACCACTAATTGTTCCGTGAATCTTTCTAGTTTTTCAAGAAACCACTGGGCAAACCTTAGCCGGCGAGGTAGATCTCCTTCAATGAGTTGATGTCGAATTTCCATTCTGTATGGGTACAAATTCAAATCCTCAAGTTATTGTGAAGGAACGCTTGCAGGAAGTCTTCCACCAAAGAGTAATTGCTACAGGCCATGACATTGAATGGCCTCCCAGAAGCCCTGACTTGATCCCGTGTGATTACTTTTTATGGGGTCATTTGAAAAATAGAGTATTTGCATCACAACCTATCAATTTAGATGATTTGAGGACTCGCATCACAGCTGAAATCAACTTGTTAAAAGACAATCCAGATCTTATCAAAAGAGTGATGGGGAAGATGAGAGCTCGACTCCAGATTTGTATCGATAGGAATGGCGGTCATGTTGAAAGAAAACGAAACTAAGCATAACTTTTGTAATAAGGAATAAAGAAAAATCTGCTTTGTATCTTATTAAAATTACGTTAAAGTATCTACGTATTATTATGTATTTGTCTTTTCATTACATCAATAGCACACACATTATTTTTTCATTGACCAATTTTGCGCAATCCATTTTTTGTACCCTTCAGTTAAAAGCAGATGCTTAAACACTAATTCGTTTAAACATGAATAAATTTGAACGTTAACAAAGAATAATTTGCTATATTAAATCAAACAAACAGATCCAAAATATCTCAATTTTTGGAGGAGTTAGTACAATCTAAAGTTGGGTGTACTTTTTTGTGGGACATACTGTATATATATAAACTTTGCTTAGCTTCCGCAGAATTGTCCATTCTGACGAAGGTCAAGCTATTCATTCCATCTTAGACCTACAGTTTTACGTGGAATCCGAACCACGCCCCACCAGCAGCCCAGCGTCTTAACCACTAGGCCACCCAGGGTACCCATTTATCTATCAACCACTTTCTTTATTGTGTGGAAGGATGAACAGCTGGGTTTTGCTGCGCGCCGGCTGCCGTCACCGGGTCTCGATCTCGGGGCCACCTGATTCGTAGTCAGCGACGCGAACCACTACATCACCGAGGTGCATACATATACAGGGTGTCCCAAAAAGAGTGACCCTAAACGAAATATTAATAACTTTTTTATTAAAGGTGCTAGAAGTAAATACTAAAAAATAAAATAACAAGCGAATGTTTTATTCCCATGCACTAGTAAACCTCTACATGTTTTCCATCATTTACTATAACCAATCTAATTCTACGTTCAAATTCTTCAAGGGCACGCTCCAGTACAGATGGGGAGATGGATGTGATAGTTTCCTGAATACGCTGTTTCAATTATACAATGTTTCTCGGTTTGTTATGGTAAACTTTAGACTTAACATAACCCCAAAGATAAAAATCTAAAGGCGTTAAATCGGGGGAGCGAGCGGGCCATTTCATTGGTCCTCCTCTACCAATCCATCGTCTTGGGAAAGTCTCGTTTAGAAATTCTTGAACGACTCTAGCATAATGAGGCGAGGCTCCGTCTTGTTGAAAGATTATGGTTCGAAATGATTCAGGAGTTTCTTTTAGTTGTGGCACAAAGAAATCTTTTAACATCTTTAAGTACGAGGCACCTGTAACAGTCCGTTCTTCAAATAAATACGGACCATAAATTCGAAAACTTGACATTCCACACCAAACATTCACTTTGGGCGAATCACGTTCATGTTCAAAGGTCTCACGTGGATTTTCTGGTCCCCAAATTCTACAATTGTGGCGGTTAAGTTTTCCAGATGTATGAAACGTTGCCTCGTCAGTGAAGATGACATTTTTCAGGAAATTGGAGTCTGAATCAATGAACTCGATTAGTTCCTGGCAAGTAGCAATTCTTACTGCGTAATCTTCTTTAAAAAGTTGATGATGCACTTCCACTTTGTAACATTTTAATTTCAGATTTTTGTGAAGGATTCTGTGAACTGACGATCGTGGGATGTTTAACTCAACTGAAACTCTCCTCATTGACGTTTTTGGATTCGTGTGAAATGCTTCCATAACAGCTTGCGACCTTTCTAGAGCCTTACTCGGGCGTCCACAACTCTTTCTCTTAAGGACGGATCCAGTCTCTTCAAACGTTTTCACCCATCTTTTTATGCTCTTCTTTCCTGGTGCCTGTTTATTGTGTTTAACTTGAAATCTTCTTTGTGCTGTGATGATTGATTTACTTTCGTAAACATACCTGACTAGTTCAGCTTTTTCTTGTGGTGTCGTCATCTAAGGGTGGGTGAAATTCTGTACAGTTTGTATCATAAGATGTTTTTTTGGCCGCCAACTTGCTAGAACGAGCGAGTGATTAGACTAGGTCCGGAACGAGTAAGTGAATGATTAGGCTAGTCTAGCCCGGTCCGTAGGACTCGCCGTCACAAGGCCTTTCGTTAGACTAGGCCACCCTTCATGATAAATTTCTTTTATGAGAAAATTTTGTAGAATTATTTTTTAACATTTTAAAGTAACGATATGTTTTTGATAATAATTACGTATACAGTATCAAAAACTTACATCTTCACTTGTTATTTTAGTTTTTAGTATTTACTTCTAGCACCTTTAATAAAAAAGTTATTAATATTTCTTTTAGGGTCACACTTTTTGGGACACCCTGTACACACACACACACACACACACACACACACACACACACACACACACAACACACATATATATATATATATATATATATATATATATATATATGCTAAATTATTAAAATTAAGAAATTGATTTAAGCTTATCCCTGTTCAAACATATTCGAGTATATTGTGAAATAAAATAGCATATATACAGTAAGTTACATGGGATAGTTTATTCTTTTAAGACGAACTTTGTATTAACTTAAAAAATGTAAAGTGAATGCAACGTAAGTTTTTCTTTTTTATCCAAGTTGAGGTCACACGATGTAGGAGGAAAGGATTTACATCCCCCGCGGCACAACCATTAGCTATAGGATAAGTTTTTTCTAAAAATATATTTATACAAAGAAAAATCATTTATTTAAAACAGCGGAAGACGTTTAGTTTACCACCTTTTGTTTGGATGAAATAAAGCAATTTTTAAGTGTAATTCAGGTCGCCCTCGCTTTATGCGACTTCTCTTAATGCGATTTTGCTATTATGGGACGACCCTACTTCTATCACTCTCTCGCTTTGTGCAAGAAAAATTTGCAATTATGCCACTTGTGCGACCAATGTTGGCACGCGCGGATTCCGCTTTACAGCTGGTGCAGGTGGGTGGAGCGGTAACGCAGCCCACACGCTTGCTCAATCTCCCTCACTCTGTGTCGCAGTGTCCATTGCTGTACGCGACTCGATCTCATCTTGGAGCGTGTGTTTGCCATTACTGTTGACTTCAGTGATTAGTTGATGGTGAGTATTCGCGTATATATCTCGTTACCCTCGTTGCAGTTTCGTGCGTTGGATCACCTGAAGATCAAGGCCCCCAGCCTCAATTACCAAATGATATCTTCGTTAAAACTAACAAAAATATCACGACTTAACCTAACCACTCGTCAAGGGCGTACAGTTGACCTAACCGGGCATTCAATTAAATTTATTATTATATTTGGTACTGCAAAGCAAAAAACAAGAATACATGAGGGCCCTGATCTTCAGGTGATCCCGTGCGTTGATCTCCCTTCACACGAAGGTCAAGCTGGTGACCCCGCCTCTAGGCCTGGCTTGGTGGAGGAGCGAGTTGCTCTCTTTCGCTCTCCACCGCACATAGCTAGCTACACTCGGCTCATCTGGTACCGTCTTGAGCCAGGCACCTAGTCTTCTTTTTTGAAAACTTCAACTTTGACCCTTGTAACGTTCCTGAGGTCCTTTGGAAGCTGGTTAAAAAGTCTTGGCCCCTAACCAACCAAGTTTGTCGAGCCTTTAATTTGGGAACACTACACATTCTGCCTTTCCTATTTTCTAGCGTTGTTTGGATGGTAATTGGGTTTAGTTTGAGGTTTGGTACCGGTTTTTCGATCATTTTTCCATAAGTAAATTGTGGTGTACCTCTCTCTTCTTCTTTCCAGGGAGTACAGATTTAGTTTACGTAGTCTTTCCCAGTAGTTGAGTTCTTTGCAGCCATGAGTCTTAACTGTGAAATACCTGTTATTATTTCTTTTAATGTTCTTTTTATATAATGTCAGATGATTAGTTTTTTATTAGGTGATTTTTCAATGGATTTGTTATGAAAGAGTCTTAGAAAGTTTTTTCAGGGGGTTCAGTAGAGGTCCTGGAACGCATCCCTATTAAATACATGTAATAAATGGCTCTCTTTATGCGAAATCGCTCTATGCAAACTTTTTTAGAACGCAACCCCACCCCCCCACCCCATAAAGCGAGGGCGGCCTGTGATTGCTTCATTTGAAGTTGCTATATGCATTTTGTTAGTAATTTTTATTGTTGTGTTTTTGTGAATGTTATATAAACATTAATAAATTATACTTCCCAACGACAATCCATGCATCCAAATATGTTTGTATGCACCCATCCATAGAGAGTTATATCAACTGTTTTATTTGAAAAAAGTGCACTTATATTTTCTTGCCGTGTGAGGCGGAAAAAACTGTTGGAGCTTCAACTTTTGATTCTGCATTACGTTAAAAACTGTTATACCATCACTGACAAAATTTAAACCGACGGGACAAATCCTCGAGACATCAATAAATTTTTCTCGAATGAAAAATTTTAGCACGAAAGAAAGCGTTTGGATCTGTACTCACAAGCACGACGAAACAAAATGATCCGATCTAACCTAACCAGATTTGATCAAATGTAACTTAACTTTATCAAATGTAACCTTACCTAATCTATCCGAACCAAAGTTGACCTAATCTAAACTAATTCTCCTAGTAGTGTGGTTGCAAAATGTGCGAGGGGTTGGGGGTACCAGTGCCAAGTGAGGGAAAAAATAGGGGGAAAGGGGGAGGAGAAAACAGAAGAAAATTAGAAGAAAAGCAAAAATTTTAATCTCTCTAAAGGGAGTGGGGGCTGATAAAGGGGAAGGGTGGTCATATAAGAATGATAAGATATGGGGGTGGGGAAAGCTGAGAAGAAACCGGTGACGTCATGCTATGAACTTTAGCGGTCACTATTTTAAGAGCCAAATTAAACATTTCGTGTATAATATATATATATATATATATATATATATATATATATATACATATACAGGGCGTCCCAAAAAAATGTATACACACTTTAAATACTTATAAATGCAGTGTTTTAAAATACATTTCATTTTCAAAATGTATAATAGAATCTACAGACATTATTTAATTGTTTTGTCAACGCCTGTTTTCAAACTGACGTCCGTTCTGGTCCAGGCACTGCTGATAACGCGAAGCAATGGAATCGCAAACATCACGAAACATTTCGTTTGGTATTTGTGTGCATTCTCGTTCAATGGCTGCTCTCAATTCAGCGACTGTTGCAGGTTTTATAGCGTAGACTTTGTCTTTTAAGTATCCCATAAAAAAAAGTCTAGTGGTGTGAGGTCTGGTGAACGCGGAGGGTATTCTACGAAACCCCTTCGTCCAATCCACATCCACATCGTGCCAAGTACCACTCGCAATACTCCACTCTTCGGTCCGGATCATCTTCATTAATAGCATGGACTAATCTTGGAATGTAACTTTTCCATTGACAGCGCTTCAAAATGCGTTGGACAGACGATTCTGAAATTCCTACCTCACGACTCGCTTGCCGCACAGATTTTCTTGGACTTTGGTGATACGTTTCCAGTACTCTTTCTTGCTTTGTGGGGCTTGTCGATGTCCGTGGTCTTCCCGAACGCTTCTTGTGGACATTCTGAACAGTTCCATCGGCTTCAAACTTATCTCTAATTCGAGTGATGGTAAGTCGCGTTGGTGGATCTGTTTGAAACTCCCTCCTAAACTGTCTTTGCACTTCAACTACTTTTTCACACTTCCAGTAGCATTTTAGAATGAATTTCCTTTGTTCAAAGCTTAGTCTGACTGCCATTATTAATTCTAATGTGTTTAACTTGGAAAGAAAGAAACATCAATTGAGCTATCAGCTGTTAAAGTGTGTATACATTTTTTTGGGACGCCCTGTATATATATATATATATATATATATATATATATGCAAAAAACTTCACTTTTGTACGTGAAGGTCAAAATATGATAATAAAAACCCACTCTAATAGACAGAGTTTATTTCCACAACAGTTTCGATGCCCACTGTCATCCTCTTCGGGTGGATACAGAAAAACGAATGAACCAAAAACAAGAGGGAAAACAGTCCAGGGACCATTAAGAAATTTGCACCTAGGTTAGATCCCGTTCTCCCGACATCGGAAGGACATTTTTATTAAAGGGACCCGCTTATAAGTACATTCGCACAAATTTAAAACTATCTTCTTGTTCTATACATAGAGATTCTATTATTTTTTTTTACATAATTATTACATTTATTATTACATTTATTACATTTAATATTGCATTATTATTTATTACAGAAATTATAAATTTATTATTACATTGATTATTACATTGTTGTTTATTATACAGAAATTATAAACCGAAAAACCAATGAAAAAGGCGAGAAGGAAACAATCCAGAGACCATTAAGAAATTCGCATCTAGGTTAGATTCCGTTCCCCGACACATGAAAGGCATTTTTATTAAAGGGTCCCGCTTATAAGTACATTCGCACAAATTAAAACCATCTTCTTGTTCTATACATACAGATTCTATTATTTTGACATAATTACCGCATTTATTATTGCATTTACGTTTTATAATATTTATTATTATTACCTTTACACTTATTACACTTATTTTATTACTTTTATTATTACATTTATTGCATTTACATTTATTTCCACATTTATTACTTCCATTATTATATTTACATTTACGTTTATTATACCATTTATATTTTACCGAATAAAAGAATGAACCAAAAGCGAGTAAGAAAACAATCCAGAGACTTTTACGAAATTTACACTTAGGTTAGAACCCGTTCACCCGATGCCGTAAGGGATTTTTTGACCAAGAATCTCATTAGAGGGTCCAGCTTATAAGTACCTTCGCACAAATTAAAATTAACCACTTGTTCTATCCATAGATTCTATTATTTTTCGTTTGACATAATTATTGCATTTATAAAGTAACTTACTTGATTCCCAATCTATAGCATGATCATTTTGGCTGGCGTGATAAAAAAATTGCATTATTAGTATTACAACTTCTGAAGGCATATTTGTGTTCTTTAATACGGGTTTCAATATTTCTTCCAGTTTCTCCTACGTATACTAAATCACAACTTTTACAGGGAATGCTGTGGACACAGGCTTGTTCCTGTTTTGCAACGTTATTCCTAACCAATTTACTTTTTACGATAGACGAATATTTGAACGCCAAAGCAAACTTAAAATCTTTCGTCAACGGTTTTACTCTTTCTAAGCCAGCAATGTAAGGCAAACTCACATATTGTTTTTGGTTAACTGAAGGTTCCCGAGGGGCATAAAAAGGTTTTCTGGCTTTAAAATACACCTTTCTGATAAACCACTCAGGATATTTTAATTCCTTAAAAATGTTCCAAATCTTTGAATTTTCCGGGTCCAGCAAATGTCCAGCAAATGTGTAATAATTATTTAAAAAAAAAAATAGAATCTGAATGTATAGAACAAAAAGATAGTTTTAAATTTGTGCGAATGTACTTATAAGCGGGTCCCTTTAATAAAAATGCCCTTCCGATGTCGGGAGAACGGGATCTAACCTAGGTGCGAATTTCTTAATGGTCCCTGGACTGTTTTCCCTCTTGTTTTTGGTTCATTTGTTTTTTTGTATCCACCCGAAGAGGATGCCAGTGGGCATCGAAACTGTTGTGGAAATAAACTCCGTCTATTAGAGTGGGTTTTTATTATCATATATATATATATATATATATATATATATATATATATGGGTGTTTCATAAATGAGAACCACATTATATTTTTAATCCACATAGATGCCCGTGTTCGTTTTACATATTTATCACTCCTGGCCAAAAATGAGACTCCTTCAACAACAATAAGGGGTCCCGAGAAATCACGCCTTATGTCAGAGAGCACAGACTCATCACTTCTTCATCATTTCCCCCTTCTGCTTCTTCGGAAAATCCTTCCTGTTCTTGAAAACTGCTTTCAGCAGGTACTGTTTGTCTTCTTCCTTCGTTGTTAGGGCAGTATTGAATTTCTCGATGAGAGCGATCCCCCGTTCAGCCGAGTCGTTCACCACAGCCAGGACGCGGACCCTAGCTAGGCCTGCTTGGTAGTGTGGGTCGCTTTCCCAAGACGGTGAAGAGATCCTTCGTCCTCGAGGTAACGAAATCCGAAATCTTCTTTCCTTTGAAGGAGCCGAGGACGGTCTTCCCCTCCAGACGCTTCAACGCTTTCCTCGATGCCGGCTTGGCGAGGTTCTCTCGCATCCTTTGTTTCTCTTCCTGAGGAACCCCTTGATCGAAGAATGCCAAGCCGACCAGCGTTTCGGAGAAGTACCAGAGGTGTCGTTTCATGGCCGCTTGCGCTTGCTTGGCGACGTCGACGATCACGGCATCTTCCTGCAGTATTTCCAGGTCCAGCAAGAACTCCAGATCCACACGTGGGGCCTGCTCTGCTCTCGTCGCACGACTCCAAGCCTTTGCGTAGGCCAGGGCGACGAACAGGCAGATTTCTGTGACTCCTTTCAGCTCCCGCCCGGTCATCCTGAACTGGTCCTGAAGGAGGTACAGCTTCAATCCGTAAATGACTTTCGCCACCCACCGCGCATGGTGGTATGCTCCTGGCTTCCGCAGTGGCACATTTGCGACAGTCTCTTCCCCGAGAAAGAGGACAACCAGTTGAAGAAGTTCTTGGTAGTCATCCCGCGGCTGACCAGAAGCCAGAGCTTCCCTCACGACAAGGACAGTTCGGTCCTTGAGACCCTGAAGAGTTCCAGCGATGCTGCAGCTATCTGAATCAATAGCAGTAGTGATAAGAGATCGGTCGATGAAACCCCACTGCTCTTGGAATCTTTTGAAGATCCCAGTCTCGGGCACAGAGGTGGGGCCCATCGAAGACCGGAAGACTTGGGCCAGGACGATTTCGTACATATGGTGCCTGCATGCTAGGTAAAGAAGTTGCTTCCCGAGACCCTCCTCAATCTTGACGCAGGCTCCCACATGAATCCCGGTGTTCGATGCCGTTGTGTCGAATGATAACCCCTTGATTCGTTCGGACAGGTCGTGTTCCCGCACAAGATCAATGCAGACGCGTGCCGTTTCCGCTCCCGCGCCAGCTGGAACTTTCGGAACTCCAAGCAGCTTCTCCTGGCCGTTCCCGGTGACCAGCACAGCAATCCGGTCCACAGATCCGTCACCTGTGATTTCAGGCAGCATTTTCCCGTCCCAGTGCAACACCAAGGGCTTCTCAGGACAGAATTCTCCCTCTTGATACGCCTCTGCTGCTTGCTTCCGAAGCGACTGGCGAGCACGATACATTGTGGAAGAGGAGATGGATACCTCGTTCAAATCGTGCCCCAAGGATTGCGCGACGACGGCGTAGGACATCGCTGCATCATGATAAGAAATGTTCATCCGGTCGTACGCGACAGCCACATCCTGAGTGATGAGGTTCCTCGACCGTTTCCTCGGAGAAGGACATGAAGCAGACGTGGAGGCTGCCAAGGAGGGATCATCTTCCGCAGATGGCGACGCCGAGGACGAGGAGCTGTCTTCAAGAGTAGCAGCTTCTGTAACCGTCTTGGCCCGCTCGAATTCCCAGTGTCGTCTCTCCTCCTGCTGTTCCTCTCAACGCCTTTTCCTACTCTCCATTTGGGCCAGCTTCATGTCTGCCGATCCCATACTGCTCTCTGTTGGGTCCTCCTGCTGACTCTTGTAGAAGAGCTTGTCTTCCTCATTTGTCATCGTAGAAAGGGCATTGGAATGACCAATATCGAGGATTTCGTTCTTGAGTTTCCGTCTTGAACATGTCCTCCGCAACACGACAGCTCTCCTCGGATCTGTTCCTGCTTTGCACCAACTTGTCGTAACGCTGGAGCAGAGCTTCCATTTTCAGAAGGGCGCTGTCCCGCCTCATAGTAGGGATCCTTGCTCTTTTCCAGAACACCATCACAGCATCCAAACAGAGGTTCAGACATTTTCTCCGTCCTAGGTTTTCCTGTTTTTGATGGAAGAAGCACTTTTGCAAGACTTGCAACTTCGTCGGCAGGCGGCTACCCAGGATCTCCTTATTCGGGTGTCCGATGAGCCAAACCTCTTTCTTGCTTCGAGTTGCCATGTTTATCTGGAATGAGGAAATATACGAATTAGAAAAGAGTACAAATACACAACGGTAGCCACAACGAGGACAAAACTCGACAACTGACACGAAGGACAGAGAGCAGTGCACCCTTCCGTCAGGAAGCAAGGCAGTCGACTAATACTAGAACAGCTGAAATTAGAAATACCAAGCAATCTGAAGCGTCAAATCTCGGGACCCCTACATGTATTCTGATCTGGTTGAAACCTGTTCAGACGAGTTTTCTCGGCAAAAAGAACAGGGGCATCAATGTGGATTGAACTTCCTTCCACTTCATCCATCAACCATACTGCCGTGAAACACCCTAATATATATATATATATATATATGTGTGTGTGTGTGTGTGTGTGTGTGTGTGTGTGTGTGTGTGTGTGTGTGTGTTTACTTTAAACATATATACAGGGTGTTTCATAACATGTGGGACGCACTTTCAGGATGGATTCAGGACCTGAAAACAATGAAAAAAGTTTATATAAACATACGCTCGAAATCGCTTTGTTTCTGAGTTACAGCCCGTTTTGTGTTCCAGCAATTCTTTCCGTAAACTGTTTACAAACACTCCTTGCCGACAATATTTGTGAGTGTGTAGGAGACTTATTTCATGTGTGGCCTTGCCGATTGTAATGTTTCGTGCACTCTATAACATGTTTCAATATCGTTGAGTGTAGAGCCATCAGTCAGTCAGAGGTGCATCGCGGTGTTTCACTGTTCGTATTCGTAACTTCTTACCGTGAATATATGCAGTCCAGTGAAAAAACCCTTAAAAGTTTTTGCGCTATTCAGTGATAGTGTGCATTTGAAGTGAGAATGGAGGCTTATTCAAACGGAGAAATGGCAAACATGCATCTCATGTTTGGACTTGCCGAGTATAATGCGGCCGCAGCAAGACGTCTGTATGCGGAAAGGTTTCCGAATCGCCATCTGCTAGATAAGAAGACCTTTCAGAGAATAGACAAGCGTCTTCGTGATACAGAATCATTCAACAAGAGAGTTTCAGATGGTGGTAGACCAATCAGCGCCAGAACTGTTGAGATGGAGGAGCGGCGGTAAAGGTAAGGCGGATACTTGCTGGAACACATAACGGGCTGTAACTCGGAAACAAAGCGATTTCGGGCATATGTTTATATAAACGTTTTTCATTGTTTTCTGGTCCTGAATCCATCCTGAAAGAGCGTCCCACATGTTATAAAACACCCTGTGTACAAAAAGTTTATTTTTTCTCGAAAAAAGATCACATGTACAGTATATGGTGATCACATATATAAAATCACATAAGTATGTTCCTAACTTCTTTCTGCCTAAAGAAGTGAGGAACCTCCAGCATACCGATCTGAATAATTTCAAGAATCAGCTGGACAGATTCCTGTGCAAAGTCCCTGACCAGCCATGCCTAGCTGGCTACGAGGGCAGGAGGAGATCCGAAGGCAATTCCCGTTCACCAAACCCCGCAAATGAGGCGGGATGCTGCAGAGAGGTCGACCGCAGGTCGATCCTGAAACGTCGTTCAAACCTTCACATATGCACACATATATAATAATATATATATATATATATATAATATATATATATATAATGTTATAATGTTATAATGTTTCAGACCAACAAAGACCCTAGGATCCACTCATGGCTGGTCTACCTAACTGTGTTCGTAATTGTGTATTGTGCATGTCCTCCGTGGTGGCGGAGGGGACCTACAATTTTACCTGGGTTCCGAACCACAAAGCCTTAATTTTACTACCTTAAACTATACCCATTCTATCAACATATGCGTCTAATCGATTTTTAAACATGTTTATAGATGTGCTACTAATTACTTCTACCGGCAAACTATTCCATCTATTTACTCTTCTATGCGTAAAAAAGTTTTTGCCAACTGCTGTCTCGAACCTTCTACTTGTCAACTTACACCCGTTATTTCTAGTCCTATTATATTGAGATATTTCGAAAAAGCTATCTCTATCTACGTTATCGAACCCATTCATAATTTTGAAAACCTGGATTAGATCACCCCTTAGCCTTCTAGTCTCGAGTGTAGTCAATTTTAACTCCTTAAGCCTATCCTCGTACGACTTCGACCTAAGCGACGGAATCATCTTAGTTGCTCGTCTTTGAACTCTTTCGATTTTGTCTATATCTTTTCGCATATGCAGATTCCAAAATTGGACCGCGTACTCCAAATGGGGTCTAGCTAATGATTTATAGAGGATCTATAATATCGGCCGATTTGTACTCAAAATATATAAGGTTAAAAAATAATAATATTCTTATTTCAACAAAATCGATGTACTGACAACAAACCCGAAGTTTAAAATCACTGACAGCTTTTTTCCAGTGATTTGAAGCATAATGAATCAGAAAATAAAGGTTATTGCCCAGAAACAAAGAAAAATTATTTTTTTTGTTACACGGTGATAATTATAATCATTGATTACAATTGTCGAATGTCTTGGAAAAGTCTGCGCAGTTTCATTGTTTTCGACTGTATCATTGATATTGTTATAATGTTCCATTAGCTGTGATAGGCACGATCTTCCTGATGGGGACCTATATTGTTTCTCAGTGAATCTTTCCCGCTCTTTTCTGGGCTTCGCAAAAGTCAGATTTTCTCCCTAACTATTTTTTCAAATATTTTGGTGAGACGAGATGTCAGTGAGATATTGGGATATAGTTCTTTTATTGATTTATGTCACCATACAATTTTCATTATGTTTACAAATTTCATTGGTTTATATTTAGGCGTATTCAGATAATTTAAAGAAACAAATTTTAAACGGTTCTTTGAGTAAATGAATAAATGGACTTAATTCACCTTAGGTAAAAATAATTCAGATGTGATTTTAGTTTGCGAGTTTAAATTGCGAAGAGAATAAATTTTCGCGATTGAAATAATTCTAAGTATTCAATTAATATATTTATATTGCAAAATTTGGCCGCCCATCCGAGTTGTACTTTTAAATAACCGAGGAAACGCAAAACATTTTGCATTGTGCAAAATCGTACGTGTTCATGCATGATTCCACTTATATATATATATATATATTATATATATATATATATATATATATATATATATTATATATATATAGGGTGTCCCATAAGTCCGGCATCATAGGAAAAATAATAAAAAAAGGCAAAACAAAAGCTTTTATTTACAGAACGTGCTCAATATGTCCACCATTGTTTTCAATACACAAATTCAGACGTGATACCCAGTCAGCAAGCACGGTGAATGATGTCAGGACTAATGGTGTTACATGCCCCAATAATGCGCTGCCGCAAATGTTCAACACTCCTAATTTTCTCTGCGTATACCAGCGCTTTCAAGTGGCCCGAGAGATAAAAATCTAGTGGCGTGAGATCCAGGCTTCTAGCTGGCCATTCCACAGGCCCTCGACGTCCTATCCAATGATCAGGGAATTGTTGGTACAGGTATTCCCTTACTTGGGTGCTGTAATGTGCAGGAGCGCCATCTTGCTGAAACCATGTTGGGAAATTTCCTTCTTCGTTCAAGACACTGGGAAATGCTTCTTCCTTGAGCATACGTAGGTAGGTGCCTCCAGTGACATGTTCATCGAAAAAGAGGGGGCCTATGATGCGATCCTTCCAAATGCCACATCATACCATCACCTGAGATGCACCTTGTTCCTTTGAAGAGGTATACCACTGAGGGTTGTTTTGAGACCAGTAGCGGGTGTTCTGTCGATTTACTTCACCATTTCCATAAAAAAAGCCTCGTCACTGAACAGAATGGTGGACGGGAAATTGACATCCCGAGCATAGACATTATGGCCTGTAGAAATAGAAAAATATGAATTATGGTTTGTAGAAATAGAAAAATATTAATTTCTCCTATGATGCCAGACTTATATATAGTATAACCGTGTGGAATAAGAATAATTTTAAAATGATAATGTTTTACTGAAAGTTAAATTTAATCATCTGATTTTATAGTTAAGTGTACTTTTATTGTGGTAAATATGTACAGTATGTACAGTAGGGTGGTCCACAGAAAGGGGGGTGAAATTGTTTTCTCCGAAATTTTTGTGTGCTCATAGCCCAAACGTACCCAATAGATGAGAAACTAGCGCACGTGAATTTTTCTTAAATTAATGAATATATATAGGGTATGCACACGGCTGCCATTTTTAATGCCCTGTAATGCTCGGCTCTGATGTGGCCTATATAGCAGGTGTAACTTGGAACGTAAAAAAAATTGTGCAATTCGCCCAGTTTCTAATTCCAAAAATAAGAGATTCCAACTGTAAACTTAATTAATTAGTTAATTAGGAATTAACTAATTAAGTTTACAGTTGGCAACTCTTATTTTTGAACATACTACGATTTGGCATCGTATTTCAAATACTAACGGTTTTCCTCAGTTGCTCTCCCGGCAAGAATCGATAGGATGTATTAAGTGTTCACGCATTACTGGGAATCATTTATCTTAGCTTGCTTTTTAATGACTCAGGTGTATATTTAATTAAATAATATTTAATTAATAATTAACTTATAATTAACTAATATTAATATTTAATTAAGGTGAGTATATTTTCTATGGCGTTATAAATTGCTATGACGCTTAAAGTTGCTATATTACTATTGCGTTGTTATTTTTGGTTTATGTTGAATAATAATTTTTTTCTGGAAAGAGATGTACATTAGTGCAAGTTTAGTCCTAAAGAGTAACGTTAAAACTGGGTATGCTTAAAATTGCCATATTTTCTACTGCGTTATAAATTGCTATGACGCTTAAAGTTGCTATATTACTGTTGCGTTATTGTTTTTGATTTATGTTGAATAATAATTTTTGCTGAAAATTCATGTACCATACATTAGTGCATGCTTAATGTTAAATTGTGACTTTAAAAGTCTATATGTTTGAAGTTGCTGGATTTCTACATTATTTCTATAGTAATAAAAAATGTCAATTTTTGGTTTCTCTTTCTAGGCTGTGATGATGGCAACTGCATTGCTTAAGAAAACAACTATCTACTTGGTTGGCGGCACCATCGAAGCGATTCCTAAGTCCCGTCTGCCTACTCTTAGGCAAGTTCTCCAACGTCATTTTTATCTAGTGAAAATGAGTGCGCTAACTCCTACGAAAAACGAGTGCATCAATATGGTGGTGAAGGAAACCATGGATATCTGGGGAATGGCCCGCATCCCTACTCAAGAGGAGCGGAATATCAAACGAACCCTGAATGGAATCCTGTCCACTTGGGAGAAGTTGAAAAAGCGTTCCAACCGAAGAAGTAAGCCACAAATACAGCAGGAACAAGAGTTATCAAACAATCTTGAAAAGCTCTTCAACATTAAGCATCATGATGTGGAGAGACTGATCCGGATAGAGAAAGACCGAGTCTTCTTGAAAGACCAAGAGAAGGAACGCAAGTTTCTCATGGGACGAGTCGACGAAACCCTGGCTAAGAAAGAAATGAAACAGAAGTATCTTAACCCTTTCATGCCGTATGGGCGCAAATGAGACCATCAAATTTTATGAGATTTTAGTCATTCTGGAGATATAACACAAGTGTTCTTTTGTGGCATGAAAAGTAAACGAAAATCAGGTATGAAAGGGTTAAGAAGAAGGCCAGAGAGCAAAATGAAGTAGCAGAGAAGCAGATGCGTTCAGCTGGAGTCAACCATCACCTCTTCTGATGATGAACTCCTCGTTCATTTCCGAAGATGCCTCGAGTTGGAATAGATCCGGATTTTCAGGTCCCCCGGCCCGTCAAATGCAGTTCCTCGTCCGGCACCTCAAACGAGGCCTAGAAACTTCATGTCCCTTAGTCTCGCTGCCGCCCTGGATAGAATCAACACCAGCGATCGTGAGGCAGTTCACATCGTGGCAGCTACTGTGAAAAGCCTTGGAGGGAACGTTGATGAACTGACCATCAGTCGCTCCACATTCAGGAGAACCCGTATACGACATCGCAGTGACCACATCTCTTCCGTGAAACAAGCTGTCTCATCTTCTGGCGCCAATACTGGAATTGTTGTTCAGTGGGACGGGAAACTCCTTCCATTCCTCACAGAAAATGACTACGTCGATCGTCTCCCAGTACTGATCTCTGCGAAGGATGTTTCATCATCGTCAGAGGAGAACATCCAACTCCTGGGTGTTCTGAAGCTCGCATGTGGAACAGGAATGGAGCAAGCAGACGCCGTGGTTTGAGGCCTTGAAGGATTGGAAGGTCGAAGACCGAGTCGTCGCCATGAGCTTTGACACGACTCCAAGCAATACGGGTCATATTGGTGGAGTTTGCACTCTGACTGAACAGCGACTGGGAAGAAATTTACTCCACCTTGCTTGCAGACACCATATCTTGGAGGTCGTTCTCAGAGACGTCTTCAAGACAGTTCATGGATCGTCCAGCGGTCCGGAGGTTTTCCTATTTCAACGGTTCCAAAAGAATTGGCAGCGGGTCAATCAAGCAAACTTCAAGACTGGAATGATGGACGACCACATCAGTGCAGTTTTCAAAGAGAACCCTAAATGGGTACAAGAGGCCCTCGACTATTATATAAAAGCTCTTGAGCGTACGCAACCCCAGGACGACTACCGCCGATTCCTGGAGTTTAGCGTAGTCTTCCTAAGTGGGACACCTCCCCAAAGGATTCGATTTGGACAGCCTGGCCCCATACACCATGCTCGCTGGATGTCAAAGGCAATATACTGTCTCCAAATATTCATGTTTCAACCTCAGTTTAAGGTGTCCCCCAAGGAAGAGAAGTCCATTCGAACCATGGCCCTCTTTGTTGCTTTTGTCTACGGACCAGCATGGTTCAAGGCTCCCATAATCTTTGAAGCCCCGAGCAACGACATCTCCTTCCTTAAGAAAATTCAAAAATACAGGAATAAAATGGCATTTTAACGACATCTGTGGTATTTCAGCGAGGAGTTGGCAGCTCTGGCTCTATTCAGTGACGCAGTTTCCAATATGGAGAAGAGAGGAATCTTGGAATCGATGAGGGTAAGGAAGGAGAGAAAGATCCACCGAAGAGAATTAAAGTGCCGGAAGAGGACATTCGTCACTAACGCTGAAGAAGATGGCATCCAAGAATACCAACCGCTTCTTCCAGACCACGCTACTAGGCTCCGGATTCATCTCCAAAGATCCATCCCAATGAAAGGATGATCCACAGTTCCTCCAGGCCAAGGAAGTCCTCCAAGATAATAATGAGGGGTTCCGCGTCTTAAGGTACCTAAGCGCCAAAATTAAAATTCGCCAGAAATCGCCTCCAAAGTTCAGCAATATTCTGGCAATAGCGTCTCTGTTATTAATTGAGCTAGAACGTTCATTTTTGGCTAAATTAGAGTTCTAAGTATGCTAATGAAGATGTTGATGAGCTTTTGGAATAGATTTTCATATTTTATATTTTATATATATTTTTTTTTAATTTTTTGATTTTCTTATTATGCCGAACTTTGGGTGAACTTTTGGCTGGCGATAGAAGTGAAAAAAGTAGTTCGCTTCATAAGGTTTTCAACCATACTTCTACTGTCGTAAGGTCATTATAACCAAAACCACGCGATAGAGGAAAGGTGAAAATAGTGATATCCATCAAAAACACGTTTTCGCCTGTGGTGGCGCTTAGGTACCTTAAGACGCGCGACCCCTCAATTATGTTGGTAGTGAATGATGTGGCTGAAAGAGGGGTGAAGCTAATTCAGGATTATAACTCTTCAATTACGAAGAACGAAGAACAACAGTATTTGCTGCAGGTGGTCGCTACACATCGACGCCAGTTTCCTAGTCAAGCAAGGCTAACTTGTAATCGTGAGGACGGGAGAATTGTTTTCCTGTTTCAATCAACATTGTTTGTGTTTGGTTTGCCTCTAATTAATAAATTAATCACTTAAATAATAATTTACCTATAGATATGTAATACTTGAGTATCATTTTCCTAATACAAGAGTCATTCTAGAGGGAAAGAGATCAAACAAATGTGAACTTTTCTTAGTCAGCTTGTGCATACCCTTAAAAAAGTAATAATTACCCAAAACTTGGTATGCAGTGTTTTCTTGGGGAAAGGAACCAAATAAACACTGAACACAAAAAAAATAAACAACTTCGATTTTGTGAACCACCCAAACAGTATGTATCATTATACAACGTGTGTACGCATACAATAAATCAATAAATGTTCTATGTTTTACCATGATTCATGTAATAAAAACGATATAGCGAAAAATCGAAGAAAGAGACTGTAATCTAACTTTACAGTACAGAATGTTTAATTTTTTTTTTAATATTCATCTCGGATATTGTTATAAATGTGAGGTGGAAATTATATTTTGAACTACCAAAACTACCAAATGCGTGAATGAAACTCATCATCCGATAAACCGGAACCCAACGAAAACCTGGTGTGTTTGAATTTTCTGCGTTTTGTATGAATCCGGTGGGAAATGTTTACACTGTTGGAAAAAATCTGGGAAATAAGCCTTTAAATATTTGTATCGTATATGTATCATATTTCATAATGCTATCTATGAAAATTTCGTCCATATTTAGAAGTCAGAACAGCGAGTAGACGGTTTATTTCAATTATAATGTACTCTAAATTTCATATCACAATAATGGATTAAATAGTACACTACCTTAAGAAATTGATGTGTAAACTGATATACCTCCGTTAATTACATTTAAATGGCTTCCTCAATCGGGACAGTTATCTATATGTAAGTAGTATGACCGCAAAAAGTCCGCGTGCAATTGCAATGCAATGTGCATCAGTGTTGCAAAAAGGGGGAGGGGATTGGCACCCATGGGGGAGAGGAGTTGATTGACACCCGTGGGGGAGGGTGTTTAGCCCCAAGCTGCATGAAGGGGAGGATAAGGGGTTTACACCCCAAACCTACCATGACCTAGGAAGGTAGCCTAAGAGATAGGAGAAAGGAGAAGATCTTTTCGGTGGTATGTCTCGACGCATACTGATGCTCTTGACCTCCGCGTCACCGCTCCATCTACCCGCACCAGCTGCATAACGGAGTCCGCGCGTGCCAACATTGGTCGCACAAGCTTCGCACATCCAACCCGGAAAGTGGCATAATTGCACATTTTTCTTGCACAAAGCGAGAGAGTGATAGAAGTAGGGTCGTCCCATAATAGCGAAGTCGCATTAAGAGAAGTCGCATAAAGCGAGGGCGACCTCAATTACATTTAAACATTGCTTTATTTCATCCAAACAAAAAGTGGTAAACTAAACGTCTTCCGCTGTTTTAAATAAATGATTTTTCTTTGTATAAATATAGTTTTAGAAAATACTTATCCTATAGCTAATGGCTGTGCCGCGGGGGATGTAAATCCTTTCTTTCCTACATCGTGTGACCTCAACTTGGATAAAAAAGAAAAACTTACGTTACATTCACTTTATTTTAAGTTAATACAAACTTCATCTTAAAAGAATAAACTATTCCATGTAACTTATATATGCTATTTTATTTTATAATATAGTCGAATATGTTTGGACAGGGATAAGCTTAAATAAAATTCTTAATGTTAATAATTTAGCATATATATATATATATATATAATATATATATGCGCCTCAGTGGTGTAGTGGTTAGCGTCGCTGACTACGAATCCAGTGGCCCCGGGATCGAGAACCGGTGACGGCAGCAGGCGCGCAGCAAAACCCAGCTGTTCATCCTTCCACACAATAAAGAAAGTAGTTGGTTGATAAATGGGGACCCTGGGTGGCCTAGTGGTTAAGACGCTGGGCTGATGGTGGGGCGTGGTTCGGATTCCACGTAAAACTGTAGGTCTAAGATGGAGTGAATAGCTTGACCTTCGTCAGAATGGACAATTCTGCTGAAGCTGAGCAAAGGCTATATATATATAGTCAGTACATCTTTTAGTATAATGTGCCCCCCCGCCCGCATAATAGGAGAAAGAGAGAGACAAAAATCAAGGTTAAAAGTTTTTGAGATGCCTAGACATTGCGTTTTAAAGATTGGAGGTCATAGATAAGGGGAAAGAGGGATTGAATAAGATTGTTCCAGAGTTGAGCGGATGAGTAGATAAAAGATTGAGAATACCGATTAACCCTTACGTTACAGGGAGTAACTGAGACATCAACTGAGTGGGGTTGATTAATTGATTGATTGAGTTTAATGGTGCACCAACCCAATGGGTTATTAACACCAGAACGAAGACAGTGCGTGCTGCGAAGTTAAGGATTAATCACAAGTGTTCAGGGCACAATAGATAGAAAGAGGTTCAAGAACCAAAAAGAAAAAAAGACAGGAAAATAAGGGACCCATCACCTATTCCGCCACAGGGTCGACTCGGTGGCACTTGAAAAGAGGGCCTCTAGCTACATATAGAGGGAAAGTGAGAGAAAAGGAAAAAGATTAAGTGAATGCATATAATTGGGACTCCATCAAAAAGCTGAGTACAGGATGAAGAGGAAAGAATGGGCTGAGAAAGAAGCTTAATTGAAAGGGTAGAGAAAGATCTCGGCACACAGTCTGAAGACGCAAACGGGTAGCATTACATGCCGGACACTCAAGGAATACATAGGAGAGAGTAAGTGAAGCATGACAAGGGTGACTAAAAGTAGGAGGGCTACTGGTGAAGAGCCTTCCTACCAAATGTAAGTACCAAGGCTCTCGTAGGAATCCTGTCCTTACCTTGTGTAAGACGTCTCACATCCAAAACACCGCAGGGTTTTAGTTCCTCCAAAATATCCTCAACTGAATCAACTAGCAATTCTGGTGCACGAATAATGCCTTGTATCGTATCAAACTTAGATGCCAATTCTACCTTAATATTGTACTGGTTGTTCAAGAAGGAGGTAGCATTAAGAAGAGTCCGCAACTGAGAAGGAGAAGCAGCCTGCAGCAACAAATTGCCACTCCTACAGTATTTGACAGACCTAACAGTGGCGGCTCGTGACTAAAAATTCTAGGGGTGCTGTCTCTAAGAATGGGTTGAAATAATTACTGAAATAAAAGGATGAGCATTGAGCAATGAATAAAAGTTTCAAAAGTTATTGAAAAAGTTATTCAGTGAGCTCATCCTTATATTGTGCTTGATTATTTCAATTGTAAATACAAAATTTAGGGGTACTGCAGTTCCGCAGTGCCTACCGACGAGCCGCCACTGAGACCTAACCTCCCCACAAAAAGCCTCAATACCATGCTTAAGTGTAAAGAGACTGAGCTTAGTGAGTCGAACATTATTAGAGACAGCAGTCACATAGACATATGAAACGTAAGAAGGAATGTCATAATGTTGGTCACGACGCGGAAGGGGCTTAGTCTTGAGAGAAAGTGTAGGGGCAACCTTTATCGCAGAACCGGACCTAGAAATAAGAACCTCACAGTCACCGGAAACTGGACGCCCATCAGCATGCCCACCCAAGGGAGGCCAGGTGCTGTGGACAACAGAGGTAGTGCTTGTACTAGATGGTAGGGAAGCTAGCACTGGAAAAGAGTTTGAAACAGGCACACTGGTAAGAGGAACTGGTATATGACTCTGAGATTTCTGTGAGCGCTTAGGAGTGGGAACATCCTTTAGGCAGTCTGAGAACCTAGCACTTTTTACTGCATCAGAGGGGGTTGCCTGAAGACATATGTAGGAGCAACTAACCCAAAGACCAACTAACTCAAAAGACCTAGCCGAAGGCTATGCCTAGCCCTGACCAGGCCAGGCCAGTTAAAAAAAAGGAAGGAGAAGAAAGCCCAATACGGCTGCGCTGCACATAATCGAAATAAGACGATTAAGTAAATCAACACAAACAAACCGGAACAAAAGCCCGGCCTACAAATTAACAAAATCACTGTAGCATGTCCTATGAACACGATTGACAAACACCGAATCGCTCTTTCAATTATCAGTGCTAAGCGAAAACTCTGAGTGAGGGTGAAGAAACTTCGAAGCTGGTACAGCACACCTACTGTAACCTCTTAGAAGCTGTTTTAGAAAGAGAGTATATGTGATCTTCCCAGGAAAGATTATGAGAAAAGGAAATACCAAGAATTTTAAGAGAAGAGAAAGGATTGAGCAGTGTATTTTTTAAGGTAAGGAGATAGTCGTGTGGAAGATTACGACGCGTAGACAGATGAAGGAACTGGGTTTTTGAGATATTGAAAACCACGAGGTTTTCTCTGCCCCGATCAGAGATAGTAGAAAGATCAGAGGTCAGGAGCGCCATAGCCGTTTTATGCGAATCATGGAGTGAATGTTGAGAGGGACGCTTTGTGAAGTATATATATATATATATATATATATATATATATATATATATACACAGTATATATACACAGTATATTATAAAATGCCCTTCTTCTAACGTCACGAGTAGCTGAACACAGTGCTCCTTATATGGACATGTTATCGGCACTCTCATGCAGGAATCCCCAATACTCACTCGTGAAACTCGGGTCATTCTATAAAAGACTAATCGAGCCACACCCGAGAGGATTTTGTTATTTGAAGTACCCCAGTATGCAGTGTACATAGACTCATTACCGTTAGGCAAATCTCATTATATCATCAGTGATTGATCAGTAAATAATGTAAGCTTTATCTATCTCATTATTCGCCTATATACAGCTTACTGACCGTCAGCATCGTCGACATCTCGATGCCCGAAAGTACTTTGGGCAAAAACCGAAATCTTCCAGCACATGGAGCTCGCAGTGCCTCTGTAGGCCTAGTTAAGGCACACACAAATTGTACAAAAAAAACCCTATTGTATAATATATTTGGAGCCAGAAGTGGCCAACTAGGTCTCTGACCGATATATTGTAATATATATACAGTATATATTAGGGCGGAGTAAAACCAGACAAAAGTTTTCTTTCCATTTAGGCACACTGAAATTATATTGTTTTTAACTAGGAAACACAAAGAAAACTGAAATATATTCTAGAGTATCTTGAACTGCTCCATTTTTGCCAAATTATGAAATGGGTATCGTAACTGGGTTTACGGTGGTTTAGAATTGATTCTTGGCTATGTTGTGCGGGAAACAAATAGATATAACCCACACAAAACTTAAAAATATATCTTCCACAAATAATTTTCAGGTTATTTAGTGAATTTCTATTTACTTTTTCTTTTCTGGATTAATGATATTCTCGAATTTAGCGTTTTGTTGTAAGGAATATAAGGAAACACAGGAAATAAAAATAACCATTTTTTTTTAAATTTGCTTTATTAAATACATATGAAGCGCTTCGGACCACAAGCTACCAAGCTCCAAAATTAAAAACGGAGAAAAATGTAGTTAAGATTTGTCAACTTGCAAAATGCCATAACTTTTGAACCAATAACGATATTTGATTGATTTCGACCACACCTACAGGTCCACAATCTACTCCCTGACTCACCCACGGGATAGAGGAAGGGTGGGGGAATATAGTGGTATAAATAACTCAGTTCTGGCCCCACTGGCCCAAAATTATAATGTTATAATTTTATTGCTATAGCATATAGGAAACTAATTAAATGCTCATTTTGAAGCTATGGCATGGGAGTTTTATATGACATAAGAATCTCGACAGTTCATAGCTGAGGTAAGACCTCACTCTTCATCATATTTTGGTAACGTTCCTGGTTCACTGTCAACTGAATTCCCTGATGTTATAGGATGTCGTGCTAACTGATGCCACACCAAATGGTAACTTTCGCCTTGGATCGTGTTGTCACATCAACAATATCTTCATTGGCAGGGTGCTGTAGCCACCAGAAACGCATATTACCGCGATTGGTGACAGCCTGTGCCAAAGTCACATGGCATTCACCAGTAAAGACGGTCTTCTTCAAGAAGTCTGCGTCATCTTCCAGCTTATTGGACATCCACACGCTTGCCATGCTGCTGGTCAGCGAGAGGGGCCTGCACATTGATTTTGTACAGAAATGCATGAAGGTGAAGGTGCAGGAACTTCTAAGTCGATGAACGTTTCAAGCCGAGTTCATTTGCAATGTGCCTGATTGATGTTTTTGGACTTTGAACCACAGTTTCACGGATTTTCCTGAAATTCTCCTGCGTTCTCACAGTTTTCAGTCATCCACTATGTCCTTTATGGAGTGGTTGAAGTGTCCCATGAGCATTGAACTTCTTTATGAGAGCTCTGATTGATTTGCTATTAGGTCGTTGTGAACTCAAAAAAAACTGCAAAACGTCCTCTGTACTGCAACGATATTTTCGGTCTTGTGTCACCACTCAAGAAGCTTCTTTTCCTGATCCAATGAAAGACGTTTCGATGCCATTACACAAAACTCCCAGATCTACCTGAAATAAGGAAAGGAGAATTAGAGCTCTAGCTATCATAGCACCCTCACAATCGGCGTTCAGTTTTGGGGTGTTTTTTTGTGGACACCCTTTATATACAGTATATATATATATATATATATATATATATGGATTGGAATATAGTGACTCCTCTGTTTAAAACACTGATCATACCGAAGTTGGAATACTGCTCGGTCTTAAGATATAAAAAACAAGACATTTGTCAACTAGAAGGGATTCAGAGAAGTTTCACAGCCAAGATCAATGGATGCAAAGAACTTAATTACTGGGAAAGGTTACGTGAATTAAATTTACATTCACTGGAAAGAAGAGAGAGGTAGGCCATTATTTACACTTGGAAAATAATGGAGAAACTAGTCCCTAATCTTACTTTTAACTCTCTAATCACTCAAACAGCAGTGGAAAGTAGGAAAGGAAGAATGTGTCGTGTTCTCAAGTTAAAGGTTAGACAGGGAACATCCTCAACCCTGAAGGAAAATAGTTTTGTTGTGAGAGGACCAAGACTGTTCAACCGGCTGCCAAGGAACTAAGGAACAAGAGTGGTGTCGCAGTGGATATCTTGAAAAGAAGACTAGACGCCTGGTTCAGAACAATTCCAGATGAGCCGGGCATACCTGGCTCTGTGAGGTGGAGAGCACAAGAAACCAACTCTTTGCTTCACCAGGCCAACTCAAGAGGAGGGGCAACAAGCTTGACCTTCGTGAAATGAGCAATCACGGCACGAAACATTTGAAAGTTTGAAAGGTTGAAATTAATTATTACACAAGAAATTATTAATTATACAAGAAATTTAGAATCTGAATCTTTTGTTATCGTTCATTATTGTTATTTCTGTTTTATATGCATAATTAATAATTATCACACAGAAAATTTAGAATTTTTTTAATACAGCCACCATGTGGTGCTTGTTTGTTACCGCTATTCCCTTAGCTAGACCTCTCAATTACCTGTTTATATATATATATATATATATTGTGCGTGTGTGTGAAAATACCCCTTTTTCGTATTTCTGGATTTTTGTTTACTATCTTCAGGAGGTCACTAATTCTTAATTCTTTCCAAACTTTTCTCCCTACCTGTCAGATTGGGAAATTAATTTTTTGTGAGAAATTTTTTTTGGACATGGTCCTGAATCTTCGCGATTGTTCTGAATGCAATGGAAAGTTTTCTCAGTACTTTTTTAACGTTGTCTCTTCTAACCCTTTGGTTTACAGATTTTACGTAAACCGAGAACGACTAAATGAGGTAATTTCGGCACGAGATGAACTTCAAAGAAGTAGTGGAGAGGCGACTGCGTTGAGGTAGGAATTTAGTGTTTTGGCAGCAGGTTTAACTCATTGTAGGATTTTGTTTAAAAAAATTTGGGGTACTTGTAGGTTATCTCCCCCCCCCCCACCAATTTTGACAGAATATTTTCGTTAAAACTAACGAAAATATCACGACTTAACCTAACCAACTATCAAGGGCATACAGTTGATCTATTATTAATTATAACATTGTTTGTTTCTGAAATAGTATTTACTATTTACTAATAGATTAACTGTACGCCCTTGATAATTGGTTAAGTTAAGTCGTGATATTTTCGTTAGTTTTAACGAAAATATTCTGTCAAAATTGGTAGGGGGGAGATAACCCACAAGTATCAAATTTGGGAACGAGTTCTCACACAGGGCGGAGATCACGCGAAGGCTGAATGGCGAATCTCCAACCAACCAACATTCCCACCTCACTTTCCTCTTCGAGAAATTACAAATTTTCTTTTCAGGCATAAAACGGCGAAACTCCTACGCAAACGACCAGTCTAACAAATTTTCTTTGCAGTGAACGACTGTCTCCCAGAAGAGCCTGTGGTTTAAATATGATGAACTACTAAGTACTGTCTTTGACCAAATAGTTGAGGATGTAGCAATTTTTGAATCCTGGTTAAATACAGAGAAGAAATTTTGTGTGGAGAATATCATAATCCTGGTTATGAGATATTTAACGATGATAGAATAGAAAGAAGGTTGGTGGTACTGTACTATACGTTCAGTCACACTTAAAACCCTTAATTAAAATATTTGTAGAAACTGAAATACAAATATGACGTTCGTTGAAATTAAAGGCATCTCACTGAAGAAATTAATTATAGGTTTAGTAGATAGGCCTCCCTCTCATACTGTTGATAACGATAATGCACTTCAGGAACTAATTTTCTATGTAAGTAGCAAACATGATGCGATAATTAGGGGAGATCTTAATTTGCTTTGCAGGGAATGGGGTGGTCCTTCACAATCTAATTCCGATCGTCGACTGTTTGCTCGAAAGTTCACTTTTTGAAAAGTTCGAGGATCCCACTACAGATCTAAATATTCTAGATTTAGTTTTAAGTACAGACCAAGACTTAATTTATGTTGTCTCTGTAGGAGATTACTTAATCAGTGATCATAAGCGTATAACATTTGAAATTAAAGTTAATTTCATAATTGGGAGAGTTTGGAATACGTTTTGGATTTGAACCTGAAACTTTTGACCCAGTAATTGGAATGAGACTTTAATGCGAGATGATATTAATGATACGTGGAATTCTTTTTATAATTATTTTAAATATTGAGAATTGAGTAATATTTCACTAGGTCAAAAGAGATTAGCGAAGTCTGTTAAACCTAAAGGGGGGCGAGGAGGTTAGACTCTCCAAGTTGGAGAGGGAGGTGTGCATGAAGGGGGAATGGGTAACCTAACCTAACAAGGGAGGAGAGCTCGTGGTTGAAGAGGGCCGAGGATAGACCCTTCAAAAAGTGGAAGTTAGTAACATAACCTAACAATGGTAATAAAACACAAAAACGAAAGAGAGAGAGAGAGAGAGAGAGAGAGAGAGGAGAGAGAGAGAGAGAGAGAGAGATGTTATCGGGAGGCATATCGCAGCGCATACTGGAGTCTTCACAAGCCTTCCTGGGGGGCTTTAGGATCACACCCAGTTGGCTTAGATGGCAGCCATAACACAGCCAATCGTACGGTGTAAACGGCTGTGAGTCAGTTTCTTTAGAGGATACAGCCATAGAATACAGACAGACGACTTAGACACACACATACATACATAATCTTACACATACATACAATCTTTAGGAGCACGGCTTAGAAGGTAGCCATGACACAGTGTAAACGGCTCACAGCCAGTTTCTTTATAGGGACACAGCCAGAGAATACAGTCAGTCGCGGGTACAGCTTGTCGCATGTGGCTTAAATACAATCATGCAATGGACACAGTTATTTCTTTGTATGTACCAAACAGTATAAAGGAGAATTAAAACGCACATTTGTATCGCTCTGCCTCAAAAATAGCAAAACAGACACACACACACACACACACACACACACACACACACACATCGTGTGGCAGTAGCACAGTATTAAATCATCAACTCGCCACCACCACCCATTAGACCAGTAAGGTATCAAAAAACGGCACAAATAATAGACAAGTTATTAATCTTCTCGTAGCGGTAACAAAATGCCACTACGAGGCCAGAGTTGTAATGTATTGGAATGCTATCCGTTCTTTCAAACAAAAAGTGAAACATGGTAAACTAACCCACTTTTTGTCATACTCTTCATACTTTCTTTTTTTATTTTCCCATCCTCTCTTTATTTGCATGTCTGTAGTTTACATGGTATGACAGTGTTTCTTTGAGTTAAGACTGTGTTTGCATGGTTTGTAAGCGTTCTTATTTTACTTCTTTTCATCTTTCACCCCTTTCCTATTTTCTTCGACTATTTTTCCGACTTGTCGGCAGTGGCTGGCGGATGATGATGGTTAGTTAAAACAAAAACAAATTTTTGCCTTAATACACAGAAATATCTTTAAATCATATTATAAAAAATTATTCAATTAATTTTATAATAAAACTAGATTTTATTTTTTAGAGTAACTTATTATTTTTATCAAAATTCCTTTTACCACGCATTAAAGCATCTTTCATCCTACGAATTATTTAAAAAAAATTTTGGCCTTAACACACAAATATACCTTTTAAGAATATTATAAATATTATAAACAAATATTAATTTAAATTTAAACCAGTTTTTAATTTTAGGGCTAACTTATTTATTTTTACCAAAAATCCTATTTCCTGAAATTGGGCGGAGCCTGTATTTCACTGTATAAAATGTAGTCGAGCTGCAAAACACTTTATTTCAGACCAGAAAAAACAGAAATAAATACAGGAAAATATATAAGAGAAATAAATACATGAATAATTTCTTTAATTTCTTTAGTAGGTTGCAAGAAAATGCCATTTACGAATGTAAGAACAGAATATTAACTATCCAGTCAAATAATTTACCAGGGAAAGAAGATTACTCCAGGACAAGCAAACATCATTGCTGTTTCACAACTAGATCGTAACAAGATACCTCAACTCCACATACCAATTTTATGTCAAACATGGAAGCGAAAGGGGTCATGGTTATCCTCTAGACGAACAAGCAAAGAACAACGGTGCGAGGTCGCAACATCTCGGACATGTATCAAAAAATAGTCTCCGCATACATTGAGGAATAAAGGACTAAGTCTTTATAATCTATTGAGTGAGGATCCCTATTGTTACCATATCTTATTATTATCGTTCAAGTTCACACAGTAGGCCCTTCATTTTCCGCCAAGAGCCATTTTCTGTATTTGTGTTCGATTATACACAGTAACCTAAATTTCCCTCTAAATTGTTCACAAACAGTGCAATAATTATTTATCCTCAACCAATTCGTATTGGCATATCTGGCAACTTTCTCACCAGCTGTATGTCAAGCAGACAAGTAGCCCAATTCACAAAATTTTCTTTATTCGTAAAAATGTAGTTATTTACACAAAGTGCAAATATAAATCTCTCTCTCTCTCTCTCTCTCTCTCTCTCTCTCTCTCTCTCTCTATATATATATATATATATACATACTGTATATGTATGTGATTGAATTCAGAATGGTCACCTGTTTTTTCATGATACACACACACCGTGCATGGAACAAGGAACTCTTCTGGGAAAATTAAGTCCACTATAGTCCGAATAAATAATGGTAAATGACAAACACTATAATTTTTTCTTTTTCATGATGTTAACCCGACGTGGGAAACGGGTCACCCGCAAAGAGACCCCAAAAATATATGTTCTCTCACCAGCTATCTGTATTTGTGTTCGATTATACAAGTACCCAAGGGCTGCTTATTGACTACAAATACGTAGCATACGGGAAGCCATTTATAAATCTTGGAGTTCTTAATTATAAATTCATTAACATTATGGCGAAGAGGTTAAAATATATGTATGTTTTCCTAACGTTTTATCGGTAAAGAGAGATATTGTTGCTATATCTAATTATTTACTACCGTTCGATTTCACACAGTGAGCCCTACATTTTCCTCCAAGTACCGTTTTCTGTATTCACATACATACAGGCAGGTCTAAAGTTTACGCTGAGCAACAAATGGATGGAGCACTGTCCTCTGTAGCCAGAGTCTGTACACTTACCGTATCTGCTTCTTTGCCTAAGTTATTCCAAGGTATCTTTATAGTATTTCAGAGTGTAAGGCTGTAGGTTTGTATCTAATGTATAACTATGCATACTAGTGAGGCTAGAAGCAGAACCATTATGTTTAACTGGGTTTAGCTATAATTTACTAAATTTTACCTAATCTATTTATTGTAGGCATAGTTTATCCATTTAGCCTTTAACCAGTTTCCTTGTATCTCATAACTAACGTGTATATATATATATATATATATATATATATATATATATATATATATTAGGGTGTCAGTTAATTGTATGGTAAGAATTGAACCATCAAGAAGTTTCGGTCTAACCCTCTAGAAATGTGACATTGCATGTAAAAACGCTGATTATGAAGTTTGTTGAGAAAATATGAACATTTAAAGGTCGCTCAAGGCCATTAAAAGTTTGATGACGCGTCGTTACTTTTCTTAAATTGAAATGCGCTTCCTTTCTATGCCTCACCCCAGTATCATTTCAGTCGCCTTAATGGTGTTTTTTATTGCATAATAACTATAACACTTATTTTTTATTTTCAGGTGTAAATTTATATAGCAAAATACATTTATTATCTAATGATGGAGACTCGAAAGAAATCTAAGGTCTACTTGATTGACAAGTGTGAGAATGATATTAGAGGTGGTAAATTGCCATCAAATCTTCAGGCTCTGTCCTTTTTCCTTCATTTACATATAAAAAAGAAGACGATAAGAGAGGCTTCGTCAATGATAACTGAAAAAATTGGGGAGTTTTGGAATCGTGCCCGAATTCCAACTCAACACAAACAGAACACATTCAGAAAACTGGAAAAACTCTTCTCACGATGGAAAGCATTGAAGAAAAATGTATCCCGCAAGACAGAAGTGCAGGCTAAGAATGAGAGCATGTTCAAGGACTGTTTTCACGACCTCTTTGATATCGCTCATGCAAATGCCCTCGACATAATCAAAATGAAGGAAGATAAGCAGTTTCTCATTGCTCAGCGTGAAAAAGATCTCGTGGAACAATGTCTTCTGTTGATATTGTGCTACATCAGAAGGAGGCAAAGAAGGAGAAACGTGTGTTGAGCGAACAAAGTCGAAAGCGAAAGGCAGAACAAAGAAACGATTCATTGTTACTGTAGATTCTGTTACACTAGAGAGCAGCAGTTCATCGACGTTTGAGGAAGAGGAATCAGAACCTGAAGCTGTTCCTGGAACAAGTAGGCAGAAACCCCCTTTCAAGCGGGGAAGAAAAGAAGTCATCACGCCTGGTCTCACAGCAGTTCTAGATCGCTGTAAAGTGTCTGATCGTGCTGCTACTATGATTATTGCGGAGACTGCGAAAAGTCTCAGCCATGGTATCCCTGATCTTGCTGTGAATCGAGAGACCATCCGACGTGAACGAAAGAAGCAAAGGGAGGCACTCTCTATGACCATCATGAAAAATTTTAAGCCGAATGTACCTCTTACTGTACACTGAGATGGTAAATTATTATCAGAAATTACTGGAAAGAAAAAAATTGATCGTCTTCCTGTCATAGTAACAGGTCAGGGAGTACATCAGCTTCTTGGCGTTCCAAAGCTCATATCTGGAATTGGGAAAGCACAAGCTGCAGCTGTCACTGAAGCTCTCCGTAAGTGGGATATTGAAGAAAAGGTCCAAGCTATATCCTTCGATACAACTAGCTCCAATACTAGTCTAATGACTGGGACTTGTGTTATTTTACAGCAGATGCTGAAACGTGACCTACTCCATCTGGCCTGCAGACATCACATCATCGAACCTTTGGCTGCAGCAGCTTTTAAAGAATGCATGAGCCCCACATTAGCTACAGATGTCCAACTTTTTAAGAGATTTCAAGGAAAGTAAGACGACATTGATCTAAAGCGGTATTAAGACTCCACCACTGATGAAATTGCCACTTCTGCTGTCGTTGATATAAAGGAAGGTCTCATAAGCTTCTCTAAATCTGCAATGACTACAAAAATCCCGCGAGATGACTATAAGGAGCTACTTGAGCTGGCATGTCTGTTTCTTGGTGCTGTCTCTAATCGTGGTGTAGTTTTTCATGCTCCCGGAGCGATGCATCAGGCACGATGGATGTCAAAGGTAATCTATTCCTTAAAGATTTGGATGTTCAGATCACAATTTAAGTTACAAACCGTGAGGAAAGAGGAATTCGCGACTTTTGCATTTTTATTGTATGCATCTATGTGAAAGCTTGGATCACGTGCCCTTGCGCCATTAGTGCTCCCCAAAATGACCTTCATATCCTACAGTCACTAATAAAGTATTCAAACATCCATCCACGCATTGCCATGGTAACTTCACAGAAGATGGCAGCTCATTTATGGTATTTGTCTGAAGAGTTGGTGGGTCTTGCTTTTTTCGATGACGATGTCCTCCCTGATATCAAAAATCGCATGGTCATATCTATGACTTGTGTTGATGGACAAGAGAACCCTCCAAAGCGTGTGGTTGTTGACCTGGATACTGTGAAAGAAAAAAGCTTGGAAAACTTTGTACAAAAAACACAAAATCATTGTTCACGAAGCTCAACCTTCCAGATGAATCCTTGGAGAAAACTGCTGAGCAATGGGAAGAGGATACCTATTACCAGACTGCGAAAGAGACTGTAAAATCTCTAACTGTAATAAATGACTTCGCTGAACGTGGAGTTGTTCTCATCCGGGATTTTTCTGGATACCTAACCAAAGATGAAGAACAACTCCAGTTTCTTCTCCAGGTTGTTGAAGACCATCGCAAGCATTGCACATGGAAACAAAAGCAAACCTTGAGTGGAAATAATGATTAATCATAATAATTACACTACTTTCTGATGTTAATGTACTTTATCTTAATATTATGTAATGTCTTGTGCACTTCCTGCTAATGTAGGAACATAATAAATTGTTTAAATACACTTGGAAATTGTTTATATTCACACTTTCTGAGAATCTCGTATACAATACTTCGAAGCCGTTGAGCGACCTCTAAATATTAAAATATCTCAATAAAAATTTGTACACAGTGTTTTTACATCATATGGCATACTTTGATGGGGTCAGAGCATGGAAACTTAAAAGTTGAAAAACAAGTGACACCCTATATATATATATATATATATATATATATATATATATATATATATATATATATACACCTTACCTTACAACCTTACAAAGGTTTCGCGCGGTGATTTCTCATTTCGCGAAGGTCAAGCTTGTCGCCCCTCCTCTCGAGTTGGCCTGGTGAAGTATTGAGTTGGATTCTTGCGCTCTCCACCTCACATAGCCAGGTACGCCCGGCTCATCGGGGATTGTTCTGAGCCAGGCGTCTAGTCTTCTTTTGAAGATTTCCACTGCAACTCCCTTCGTGTTCCTTAGGTCTTTGGGCAATTGATTAAACAGTTTTGGTCCTCTCATAACAAAACTATTTTCTTTCAGGGTTAAGGATGTTCCCTGTCTCGCCTTCAATTTGGGAATACGACACAGTCTACCGTTTCTACTTTCCACCGTTGTTTGGGGAGTTATAGGGTTCAGAGTAAGATTAGGGACTAGTTTCTCCATTATTTTCCAAGTGTAAATAATGGTGTATCTCTCCCTTCTCCTTTCCAGTGAATATAGGTCTAGTTCGCATAACCTTTCCCAGTAATTTAGTTCTTTGCACCCATTGATCTTGGCTGTGAAGCTTCTCTGGATCCCTTCCAGCTGTCTAATGTCTTCTTTTTTATATGGGGATGTTAGGACCGAGCAGTATTCCAATTTGGGTATCATCATGGTTTTCAGTAGAGGAATCATTACATTCCTATCCCTTCGTTTAAAGGTTCTCAATATCTGCCCCATTATTCTCTTTGCTCTGTTTACTGTTATCTTATTTTGTGTTTCAAATTTCGCATCATCTGTCATTACAAGCCCTAAATCTTTTGCTCTGGAATTTCTCTGAATTTCCCGTCCATTTGGGATATAATATTCCACGGATTTTAGGTCTTCTCTTTTTCTGTACCATAATAGCTGAAATTTCTCAGTGTTAAACTTCATATTGTTGTCTTCCGTCCACTTGTAGATTCTGTTTATGTCGGTTTGTAGAGATCGTATATCTTCTGGGTTTCTTATTTTTCTACTGATCTTTGGGTGCTGGTTAAGTGTGCGGTCTACCTAGCTTTTAGTTAGCCTTATAAGGCTAACTAATGAAACTATCACGACTTAACCTAACCAATCGTCAAGGGCGTACAGTTGACCTAACGATTGGTTAGGTTAAGTCGTGATATTTTCGTTAGTTAGCCTTATAAGGCTAACTAAAAGCTAGGTAGACCGCACACTTAACCAGCACCGATCTTTGTGTCATCCGCAAAGGATGTTACAGTGGTGTCTCTGGTAACGTCCTCATCTATTATCAGTTAGCATGATTAATTATAAAGAGTAGTGGAGCTAATACTGTTCCTTGTGGTACTGAGCTGAGGACCTCTGATTCTGATGAAGATACTCCTTGTACTGTAACGACTTGCCGCCGCTCACTAAGGAAATTATATATCCATTTCCCTACTTTTCCTGTTATTCTCATATATTTCAGTTTATGTATTATGATTCAGTGGTCACACTTGTCGAACGCTTCAGCAAAGTCTGTGTATAGTACATCATAGTTTTCATTACTTTCAAGTGAATCAATAATGTTGTCGTAGTATTCCATTAGTTGTGATAGGCATGATCTGCCTGACCGAAACACGTGTTGGTTATCAGTGAATTTTTTCTGAGTTTCTAAAAAGTCATAGATTTTCTGTCTAACTATTCTTTCAAATATTTTAGTGAGATGGGATGTAAGCGATACTGGCCTATAGTTTTTGGCCTCGGATCGATCTCCTCCTTTTATATATATATATATATATATATATATATATATATAAATATATATATATATACACAGTAGAGCGTCGATTATCCGGACGTCAACTATCTGGAACCTCAATTAAATGGAATGGTATAAAGCTATACTGAACGCAGTGAACTAACCAACAAACTTTAATAATACCGTACGTCAACCAACCAACTTTAACCACGTGATTGGATGATGTTTAAGCTCCGCCTATTACAGACTTCTCTTCACAGCCACGTGTACATTAATAGTGAGTATATAATAAATAATGGTTCCACAGATGGTCAGCATTCCGAATAATATTCCTGGGTGCGAAAATTGTGACAGTGAAGATGTTGAAAATTGGTTCAGTTCTGATGCTACAAACTAAGGACAACAAATCTTGAGTGATGATGAAATCGTGGCTATTACTACGAGGGAACATGCAGTGGAAGACGAAGATGACGAATCTAAAAGTGAAAAAGATCTTGGCCCTTCAAACAGGGGAAGCTTTTGCTTTTACAGCTTTTGAAACAACAATCAAATGGTTTGAAAGACAAAATGAGAGTGAGTTTCCAAAGCTACTTCTCTTGAGAAACCTTCGCGACTTAGCAGCAAAGAAGAGAGCTTATAGCGTTAAACAAAAAAACTATTACAGACTTTTTCATACCGTCATATGTATGATCACTATGCGTTTTTTCCTAAGTAGTTTTTAAATAAAGCATGTGTATGACAAATAAATATAACTTACTGTAATACAGAGTTCGTGAAAAAGCTTTGGTAAACCTCTAGGAGCGCTCCATTTTTCAATATTAAGCATACACTCAAAAAGCATATACCATTTGAAAGCTCACATTTTTCTGAGTCTAAAAATGTAGTAATCCAAAAGTATCAATAGCAAATAAAAAGTAAGTCGGTTTAAATATAAAACCCTATACCGATCAATTTGTGATGCGTGGTCTTTACGGGGGCTCCGCCCCCGTACCCCCGAGACCTAAATTATATAATTGATAATGTAATAACATATTCATGTTAGGTTAGGTTAGCGTAACAATTGCCAAAAATACCATCTTACAACACAGACTGAAGATTTATAACTTAGCCAACATTTATCATGTAGTTAATGACGTCACGCGTCAACACAACGTCACGCGTCAAACAATTAATTAAATCTAGTTACTTTTTATTTGCTATTGATACTTTTGGATTACTACATTTTTAGACTCAGAAAAATGTGAGCTTTCAAATGATATATTTTTTATGAGTGTATGTTTAATATTGAAAAATTGAGCACTCTTAGAGATTATCCAAAGCTTTTTCCAGAATGCATCTTGGTAATATTCGGTTATCTGGAAAATTGATTATCCGGAATGGAGCTAACATTAATTAGTCCAGTTAATCGACGCTCGACTGTATACTCGTATTATATATATATATATATATATATATATATATATATATATATATATATATATATATATGCCACAGCTGTTAAAACTTATTTTAGTTTACTGGAAGACGAAATTATAATTTATAATGCAACCAAAAAGGAAAGAGGGGATGTAGGAATTCCTTGCTACATTTAGATAGAACAGAATTCTTATTTTCGGAGCTTGTTTGGTTTCATTACACTGGTATGCATATTAGTGATGTAGGTCACATCCGCATCCGCATCCGCATCCGCGGAACATCCGCACATTTTCTCGCATCCGCACCCGCATCCGCACTTTGGACTGCGGATGTCGTGCGGATGTGGACCGTTGAGATAAAACGTTATTAATAAGCGGAAATTATCAAATTCTACTATATTAATAGAACTAGTTCATTGTGCGCAAAAGTGATGCAAGCGACAAGACGAGTGGCTGTTCTTGTATGAAGTTACTCTCTTGCAACCTACTTAGATCCACGTTACAAAGCTAAGTTATTTTCACCTAGTACATTAGAACGAGTTAAATCATCACTTGGCAAAGCAGTTGAAGAGCTTCAATCTCTTGAATCTGTCGCTTCGCCACCCACCAAAAGAATAAAAGTTTGTGACAGAACCAACACCTTCAACAAGCAAATCTATCACAGAATCTGTCTCTCAGTTTCTTGAGTCAAGCAGCAATGACGAGACCTACGCGATGTCAAAAGATGTAGTAAAAATGATCGAGAGCTATCACCAAGAAAAACGCCTGGCTGCATGTGACAATCCTATTAGTTGGTGGAAAAATACGCAGAATATCTATCCATACTTGAGTAAACTTGCAAGGAAACATTTAGCCTGTCCTCCAACAAACATACCAATCGAGAGATTATTTAGCAGTGCTGGATTAATATATGATGAAAAGAGAAACAGACTGGCAGCAGAAAAGGCAGAAAAATTAATGTTCCTTAAGCATAACCTTCCTATAATTGTTTGAACATTAAACGATGAACATCTTAGTTTACTTTATTTTAATTACTCATTTATAAATATGCCTAATAAAACTTTAAACTTAATATAAATAGTTATCAAGCTAATTAAAGATCTCTTTCTATAAGGGTGGAGGTTCATTTGAGTTGGGTTCACGTCCCGCATCCTGGTAACACAATTATGGTTTCTAATTGTGGCTGAAACTCAACAAAATATAACGAATTTATTTGCAGACGAATTCACTAATTGATTTCTATATTAGTTAGATGCTTGATATTATTTTATATGTTCAGAGAAAAGTACAGCAATTATTGTACAATTAATCAATTATACTACATTATAGCTACAGCTCTCTCTATATAATAACTTATTATATACGTTAAACACAACAAATCTCGAATATATCCTAAAAAATAACGAAAATGTAGACATCCGCATCCGCATCCGCGGATGTTGAAATCAAACATCCTCATCCGCATCCGCATCCGCGGATGTGATAAAAATGACATCCGCTACATCACTAATGCATATGAAATTTTTTTGTCTGCTGTGAGGGTTTTTTCAACTCATATTATATAATTCGACCATGCTGAATTCGAAAATGACATTGGTTTTCCTCAATCAGGTCAGGTTTTTTCTCTATTGGCCATTTATTATAAGTCCAATTTTATCCCCAAATTTATTGATTTTCTTAGCTTAAACACTGTAGATACGAGTAATATTATAAGAACACTCGTGAAAAATGAAAACATTGTGTGAATAAATACTTTTATTCATACAATGAATATGGAAAAAAGTTTATTGAGGAAGGAATGAAGTTTTTTTGGCTTTCCGTCTGTGTTTTTCTTCGGGCACGTCTCGCTTCAAACACCAGCAATAGTTCGCCAGCATATTGATATCCCAGTTTCCCTGGTACCTCTCTTCCATTATTTTGATATCTTGGTGAAATCGTTTACCCTGTTCCTCACTATAATCCCCGCAATTTTCAGGAAAATAGTCCAAGTGGGACCACAAAAAGTGCATTTTTATGGACATGCGCGACCCATAAGCTTTGAAAGCTTCCATCAAGTTTTTGACAACGGACTCGTATTCTGGACTTCTACGCTTGCCAAGAAAATCAGTGACAACTGATTTGAATGCCTGTCAGGCATTCTTCTCAGTTGGAGTCATTGCGTTTTCGAACTGAGTATCCTTGATCAAAGTTCGAATTTGAGGACCATCAAAAACCCCAGCATTTAGTTTAGCATCAGATATATGAGGAAATTTACTCTCGAGATATCGGAATGCTGAACCCTCCTTATTCATTGATTTGATGAAATTTTTCATCAAGCCCAGCTTAATATGAAGTGGTGGGAGCAAAATTTTTGTTGGTGGTACAAGGGGCACTGAAACGACATTATGCGACCCAGGTTCAAAATTCTCTCTGGATGCCCATTCACGCTGTGCATAGTGCTTCTCATCCGCTCGGCTATCCCATTTGCAGAGGAAACATGGGTATTTCGTGTATCCCCCTTGCATTCCCAATACAAATGCCACAATATGAAAAAAAATGAAAATATTTAAAGAATTTAGAGAATTTGTTCTATCAGATAAAAAAATCTATGCATTGGACTGTATCACTTCTGTGGGGAAGTTAAGTGTTCTTATACGCTCTCAAATAACCTTTGGAAAAACAACATAGTCAATAGCAATAGTTTACTTATGATATTAGTATTACCTTCAAATCTCCACAGATCCTCCAGTTATGTTGGTCGTATACGAGAGCATCCAGTAAAATTTTCATGTTATCGTAGCTCTCAGTAAGTTGTACGGAATGTGCTACAGGGACTGATGCAACCCTATTCCCAATGTTGAGAAGTACTGCTTTCAAACTTCGTTTAGACGAGTCTATAAATAGCCTCCATTCTGATGCGTTATATGGCAGGCCCAAGGATTCGA